>CATNEM010000162.1:3347500-3587500 GCA_950096795.1 Macrostomum cliftonense
GCTACACGCGATCGGGCACCAGAACGATCTGTTGCTGGCATGGCGATTCGGTTTCGCTGTGTGGATTTGCGCTACTGTCCATACTGTGTTTCTGGGCCAATTGGTGAGCAATATAATGAGTAGGAGATCTACAGATGCATGTGGGAAATGTTTTTTGGAGTAGAAATTAATGACTTAAGTTGGTTGGAGAGTGACAGTGTGACAAAGGAGTATAAGAATGTGAGGGAGAGTATGAGAATGTGAGGGAGAGTATGAGAATGTGAGGGAGAGTATGAGAATGGAATGGGGGAGAGTATGAGAATGTAATGGGGGAGAGTATGAGAATGTAAGGGAGATTATGAGAGTGTAATGGGGGAGAGTATGAGAGTGTAATGGGGGAGAGTATGAGAATGTAAGGCAGAGTATGAGAATGTAGGGGAGAGTATGAGAGTGTAATGGGGAGAGTATGAGAATGTAAGGCAGAGTATGAGAATGTAGGGGAGAGTATGAGAGTGTAATGGGGAGAGTATGAGAATGTAAGGCAGAGTATGAGAATGTAGGGGAGAGTATGAGAGTGTAATGGGGAGAGTATGAGAATGTAAGGCAGAGTATGAGAATGTAGGGGAGAGTATGAGAGTGTAATGGGGAGAGTATGAGAATGTAAGGCAGAGTATGAGAATGTAGGGGAGAGTATGAGAGTGTAATGGGGAGAGTATGAGAATGTAAGGCAGAGTATGAGAATGAAAGGGAGAGTATGAGAGTGTAATGGGGGAGAGTATGAGAATGTGAGGGAGAGTATGAGAATGTAAGGGAGAGTATGAGAATGTAATGGGGAGAGTATGAGAATGTAATGGGGAGAGTATGAGAATGTAATGGGGGAGAGTATGAGAATGTAATGGGGAGAGTATGAGAATGTGAGGGAGAGTATGAGAATGTAAGGCAGAGTATGAGAATGTAATGGGGGAGAGTATCAGAATGTAATGGGGGAGAGTGTGAGAATGTAAGGGAGAGTATGAGAGTGTAATGGGGGAGAGTATGAGAATGTAGGGGAGAGTATGAGAATGTAAGGGAGAGTATGAGAGTGTAATGGGGGAGAGTATTATGAGAGTGTAATGGGGGAGAGTATTATGAGAGTGTAATGGGGGAGAGTATTATGAGAGTGTAATGGGGGAGAGTATGAGAGTGTAATGGGGGAGAGTATTATGAGAGTGTAATGGGGGAGAGTATGAGAATGTAATGGGGGAGAGTATGAGAGTGTAATGGGGGAGAGTATGAGAGTGTAAGGGAGAGTATGAGAGTGTAATGGGGGAGAGTATGAGAGTGTAAGGGAGAGTATGAGAGTGTAATGGGGGAGAGTATGAGAGTGTAATGGGGGAGAGTATGAGAGTGTAATGGGGGAGAGTATGAGAATGTAAGGGAGAGTATGAGAGTGTAATGGGGGAGAGTATGAGAATGTAAGGGAGAGTATGAGAGTGTAATGGGGGAGAGTATGAGAATGTAAGGGAGAGTATGAGAGTGTAATGGGGGAGAGTATGAGAATGTAAGGGAGAGTATTATGAGAGTGTAATGGGGGAGAGTATGAGAGTGTAATGGGGGAGAGTATGAGAATGTAAGGGAGAGTATGAGAGTGTAATGGGGGAGAGTATGAGAATGTAAGGGAGAGTATGAGAGTGTAATGAGGGAGAGTATGAGAATGTAAGGGAGAGTATGAGAGTGTAATGGGGGAGAGTATGAGAATGTAAGGGAGACACGAGACTAGTTTTAAAGATAAGATCGTGTTATCACGGAAATAGGAATTCTGATGCGTAGCAAGTTCGTTATGTACTTTTATTTCCTTGACCAGCTAAACTAGAGACAGTATCACTTGCCCGAGTGTTTGCGTACTCGTTAAAAGATAAAAACATCAGCAGACATCAGGCAAGTTCATCAGCCGACGTTGCTCTCAAGCGGCAATTCCCGTGACCAATTCAATTTTCTCGTCTGATCTCGCTCTAGAAGGAATTAAAGATGAGGGCCAACGCCAGGGGTCAAGAAAATGTTTACCCCGCCCCGCATTTTCAATTTTCTAGTTAAGGGATTCTAGAATTAATTAGGGACATGGGCAAGCTCGAGTTGGCAAAAGTTGTCGGCTTCCCTATCTGTCTGGTTGTGAACTACATGGGAGTAGCCGCTAATTTCCGCTGCATAAGAAGTACATGTAAGTACGCTGGGGCTGTAAGGCCTTGGGCTGTATGCTAGAAAATTAAAGAATTTATCGTTCGGCTGATTGATCGGGATTAATCAATAATTATGCTTGATAGCTGTTGCTGATTGGCTTCAGGAGCCTCGGTGTATTTATAACTGCATACAGAGGGATACATATTGCGAAGGAGATCGAGCTCAAGAAGAACTTGCAGACCGGAAGGTCCTAGGTTCGATTCTCAATACGAGAAGAGCTTTTTTTCATTTGAAATAGGAAATTTATCAACATATTTATGTATCCACCTGGATGAAGTTGGCAGTAATTCTGATCCAAGATTCGGGTGTGGAAACAATATTTCGATATGTAGCGACATTATCATACTCGATATGTAGCGACATTATCATACTCGATATCTAGCGACATATCATAGACACGATATGTAGCGACATTATCATACACGATATTTAGCAAAATTATCATACACGATATGTAGCGATATTTTTATACATCATTTCGCAGGTGTGGGCGAACTCCGCCGTGCTACGACCATCTGGCTATCGACAGATCAGCTGCGGCTCTGTCTCCGTTTCCGAGGCTGCCGGTGGTCAGCTGACGGTACATCACCTGGTTGACGCTCGCCTGGGCCCCGGCGGCCAACTGCTCAGCCTGCGGTGCGCGCCATGCGGCCAGCTGGCGTTGTTGCCGATTTCCGAAGACCGCCAGCAGTCGGAGCCGACCTCAGTGGCGATGGATGCGCTGACAGATGGGTCTCTAGATGATGACGTCATCGTTGAGAATGGTCAGCAAAAAGAAGAGGTCTTTAAAGGCTACACTGAGGTATTATTAATTTGCTTTTGTGACGCAATGAGGTAACCATGCATACAGTAACTTTCTCACATCGGCACAAGCCTACCCCACTCCTAGACCACCACCCCACTCCTGCAAAGGCCTACCCCAATCCTAGACCTCCACCCCACTCCTGCACAAGCCTACCCCACTCCTAGACCAACCACCTCACTCCTGTACAAGCCTACTTCACTCCTAGACCAACCACCTCACTCCTGTACAAGCCTACCCCACTCCTACACCAACCACCTCACTCCTGCACAAGCCTACCCCACTCCTACACCAACCACCTTACTCCTGCACAAGCCTACCCCACTCCTACACCAACCACCTCACTCCTGCACAAGCCTACCCCACTCCTACACCAACCACCTCACTCCTGCACAAGCCTACCCCACTCCTACACCAACCACCTTACTCCTGCACAAGCCTACCCCACTCCTACACCAACCACCTCACTCCTGCACAAGCCTACCCCACTCCTACACCAACCACCTCACTCCTGCACAAGCCTACCCCACTCCTAGACCAACAACCTCACTCCTGCACAAGCCCATCCCAATCCTTCCATATGTGGTGAGATTCTCTCCTCGATGCATTTTGAGATTCTGCTAGACAGGGGTGAGATCCTTCTCAACCGACTTATTTCTGTTTCGCCTTATAGTACGCTCGTATCTATCTGCATCAGCCAAAGTTCCTTAGTTAGCGTCGTACGGAGCTTGTTGCACTTTGCAGCCTTATCCGACTTTACGCACCAAATTCACACGGTGCGTAAAGTAAAATCAAGATGTTACGCCGTTCTGAGGGCCTGTGTATGTCTGTGTGCACTGATTGCTCAGCTGAATGGGGTACATTATACACATAATTACCACTCAGGAGGAATTCGACCGCCTGGTGGACATGTTCCAGCAGCTGAAGTCGCACAATCAGCAGCTCATAAATCGATTGGAATCGCTCATGGATAAGGAGGAAAACAAAGACTTTTTGGCCTCGACTGATACTCTGGAAACGGCTATCGAAGATCTGGAGGCTCCAATGGCACTTGCCGACCACCGTATCCATGACAACAACCTTCCGTGTCGCTGCTGCTGTCGCTTCTGCCAGCGCCGTTGCTGCCGTTTCGTTGGCAGGATTTCCAAATCAAGCAGCTTCACGTCTGGCCAGTGTCTCATTGGCCGGCAGCAGCGTCACCCGCCTGAAGCTTCAACTTTGGCGGCGAGTTTTGAGCAGGAAAATTTGACTGTGCAGGATGATGCCGAATCCGAGTGTTAACTTGTCTTTGCTGATCCATTTTCGATTTTACAATTAATGTTTTACGTCAACTTTTTCCTACTGCCTACTTATAGTAGACTAAGTAGGATTCTGATTTATCACAATGGAAAAATTATTTATAAAATATTTTTCTAATATTTAATATATAATATTTAATGTATCAGATATTTTTATAATGACATTATAGTATCTGTGTTGATACCTACCTCTTTTAGTTGCTTAAAGAACTAAGAACTGTACTCAATATTTGCATTAAATTTTTAGAAGGCATACATTGACGATGCAATTCTTACAGATTAAATTTTATCAGAAGTCCCTAAAAATTTGGCCTTTCCTGCGTAGCGCCCACCCCTTCCTTTAGAGATCCATCCCCTTATCTGGAGATCCATCTGGAGATAAGCCTCTACATCCAGAGATCCGTCCATTCATCTAAATATCCGCCTCTTCATTCAGACATCCACCTTTTCATTCAGAAAACCAACTTTTCATCCAGAGATCCGCCCCTTCATCCAGAGATCCGCCGCTTCATCCAGAGATCCGCCGCTTCATCCAGAGATCCGCCGCTTCATCCAGAGATCCGCCCCTTCATCCAGAGATCCGCCGCTTCATCCAGAGGTCCGCCCTTCATCCAGAGATCCGCCCTTCATCCAGAGGTCCGCCCCTTCATCCAGAGGTCCGCCCCTTCATCCAGAGATCCGCCCCTTCATTCAGAAATCCACTTCTTTCTTAAGAGATCCTCCCGTTGCTCTAGAATTTTGCACGGTGTTTCGTTAATTCTAGTATGCCTGAAATCGCAGGTAAATAACTATGAGGACATCAAGTCATATCGATAGTCATAGCCGATTTCAGAGCCGAGTCAAAACATGCTTAGCTTTTCATTGCTACCTTTCCATAATTAATACATTAACATTGGGCTGCATAGTGCAGAGATTTCAGAGCCGAGTCAAAACATGCTTAGCTTTTCATTGCTACCTTTCCATAATTAATACATTAACATTGGGCTGCATAGTGCAGAGCTCCATGTCCGATATTTAAATAAAATTTTGACACCTACTGATACCCGCTAATACCTTTCGGGGGAATCAGGGGTATTCTAATGCCTGCAAATCTGTTAGACAGACACGCTAAAATTACGCAAGATTCAAGAACTGCGGGGTCACCTGGGTAGGCTCTGAGTCAACCAATTGCTTAATCTGTGATTTATTTAACAAACTCTGAAACCAGCCACTTTGCTTATCAGTAATTTTGTTAAAAAAATAGATAAGATAACGTTATAACTCACCAGGAGTTTCTCACCTTTGCGGAATAAATTTCACACCTACTGTATGAACTTTACCACCAGAATTAGCACCTTCACAATGAACCGGTGGGCAGAGGCGCTAGAGGTGATAAGAAATCAGAACGGACTTAAGGCCGAAATTTTTATTGGTTTCTAGATTCTGCTATCTGCAACCTATGATGTAATTTTTTGTGCACAAATAAATTTAGATAACCGAAGCTCACATTGAGGAATTATGTGTACAGCGAGGAATTGGGATTTTCTAATTATCAGGGGATCAAATTGGGGTCTCTACGAGCGTAGGAATCAGAGGATCGAAATCGGGGTTTCTAGGTATCTGGGGATCAAAATATGGATTTCTGGGTATTAAGGGATCAAAATAGAGATTTCTAGGCATTAGAGGATGAAAGAGGGATCTCTAGGTATTAGGGAAACAAAATAAGAATTTCTAGGCATCAGGGGATCAAAATAGGGATTTCTAGGTATGAGGGGATCAAAATATGGGTTTCTAAATAAGAGAGGATCAAAAAATGGGTTTCTAGGCATCAGGGGATTAACATAGGATTTCCAGGAACCAGAGGATTCGAATAGGGATTTCTTGGAATCAGAGAATCGGAAATGGGACTTATAGGAGTGAGGGGATTGTAGGCCTTAAAACTAATAAGGCCTATATAAAATTAATCATCAGTAAAATTACGTTTTTCGGGGAGGTGAAAACTAAAGCTGTTTAGGAAAACGAAATTTTGGGAAATTTTTTTGAGGAAGCGATATTTCTGGGAAATGTAACTTAGTGAAAGGAAATATGGGGAAGGTAAATTTGACTTGAGGTTGAGGCAACATAAATTTTAGAAGGAAACAATATCGGGAGATGCAATTTCGGGTAAGAGAAATTTTAGTGCAAAGAAAAACAGGAGTAAGTGAAATTTGACAAAAAAACTTTCTCAAACCACTATCTGACTGAAACCATGCAAAAAACCCAGCCTTCTGACTTAAAATTTGTAGTATGTAGCGGTAAAACTCGCCAGGAATTTCGCGCTCCCTAAAACTCCTCGCACTGTTGCGCGGAGCAATAAACTGTGCCGAGTGCAGGTGTGAAAAGTGAACCAAATCCAAACGGTCAGGTTTGAGCGTGCTAACTGCTAGTCCAAGCCCAAAGGGGTAGACAAAGACACATCTGTGTTCCTATTGGTTCTGCCACAGCTCGCAGCCAATAGCGTTGTGACTAACTTTAAACTGGAGACTTCCTCTGTAACCAAATACAATTATATATATTATACTATTTGTCTATTTGATGGTAGTTAATTATCAATCTAAGTTCCTGAAATCACAGTTAAAATATCCAGCAATAAAACAAATGATTTCATCAATTGAGCAGCCACTCACGCTGGCAGTATTCAGCTGCCTAACTACAGTCAATGCGGTATTGATCCTCCTGCTGACAATATTCAATATTTACTGGCGCAATCAAAGGTGAGTTTGAATTTCGTAGCTATTTGACATTTTTTTAGTCGAAATGATTCCAGAACTTTACATAATATTGCTCATGACCCTCAGAAGATCCAATTTCGCAAGCAATTTTGCCAATACTATATAAAATTGAGTCATTCACTGCTCTCGTTCTCTGGGAGCTCACAGTGGGGCCAATGATATGAAGCCGGGAATAATTTTTTATCGAATTTAACAATAGTGACAGTCTGTCAAGCTGTCAGCTCGCATCGAATGTTTATGCAAAGTTTGCGGGGTGAATCACTATAAAGTATCTTGGGACAGATGGTCCCACGATGTCCAGGTCTGTCAATTGTCAAATGAGCATCTTTGTTTATTCTCTTTGTTTTGCCCCCACCTGGAAACCAAAATTGAGGAAAATATTCTTGAGATTGCTTTTTTTCTCTATCTGACAGCTGCGGGTCCAGAGACAAGTGCGTCCTTGAGGACATCATGCACAGCTTTTTTTCTGAATCAGTCCGTGTCTCTATATCACAAGAGGGGCCTTGGTTAGGGAGGGATTAGGTCTGAATAAAAAATTCTGTCAATCACAAAGACAAAAAATATACTCGTTCCCCCAGACCCTCTACTGTCTCCCCAGACACCCTCTAATGTCTCCTCAGACACCCTACTGTCTCCCACAGACACCCTACTGTCTCCCCAGACACCCTAGTGTCTCCCCCAGATACCCCACTGTCTCCCACAGACACCCTACTGTCTCCCCCAGACACCCTAATGTCTCCCCAGACACCCTACTGTCTCCCCCAGACACCCTACTGTCTCCCCCAGACACCCTACTGTCTCCCACAGACACCCTACTGTCTCCCACAGACACCCTACTGTCTCCCACAGACACCCTACTGTCTCCCCAGACACCCTAGTGTCTCCCCCAGATACCCCACTGTCTCCCCAGACCCTCTACTGTTTCCCCCAGACCCTCTACTGTTTCCCCAGACACCCTATTGTCTCCCCAGACACCCTATTATCACAGACATCTGAGCGCACTCACTGCCCACACGCCAACAGATTTGTCAAGATGACCAGCCCGCGCATCAATCTGCTGTCACTGCTGGGCGCAGCGACAATCCTGGCCGCATCCTCAATGGCAGCCGCTCAGCCGGTTCAACTCACCATCGGCGGCGTCCTCGGTCAAGAAGACACCGAGATCAAGGAGCAGCTGCGGCGGCGTGGATGGCGCTGGCGCCTTGCCCAGGCTGGTCTGGCTGGCGCGGGCATCAGCCTGACGCTGTCTAGCGCCGGCGCCAAATGCGCCAGAGCTTGGCTGGCGTTTCGTGTCAGCGGACGTCGCCGAATTGGTGCCAATTGCGGCTGGCGGACGCTGCTGACGAAGGACGTCGGCTTGGTTGGACTGGCCACCGCTGCAACGCTGCCGAACGGACTGATCGTAGTCTGCCTGTGGCTGGTGGGTTGGAGCGTGTCTGAGGGGCGGGTGGGTGGGTGCTTTCGTGAGTGATTGCGTGGGCGGATGCATGGGTGATTGCGTGGTCGGGTTCGTGGGTGACTGTGTGGGTGATTGCGTGGGTGATTGGGTGGGTGATTGCATGGGTGATTGCGTGGGTGATTGCATGGGTGATTGCGTGGGTGATTGCATGGGTGATTGCATGGGTGATTGCGTGGGTGATTGGGTGGGTGATTGCATGGGTGACTGTGTGGGTGATTGCGTGGGTGATTGGGTGGGTGATTGCATGGGTGATTGCGTGGGTGATTGCGTGGGTGATTGCGTGGGTGATTGCGTGGGTGATTGCGTGGGTGATTGCATGGGTGATTGCGTGGGTGATTGCGTGGGTGATTGCGTGGGTGATTGCGTGGGTGATTGCGTGGGTGATTGCGTGGGTGATTGCATGGGTGATTGCATGGGTGATTGCGTGGGCGGGTTCGTCGGTGATTGCGTGGGCGGGTGCGTTGGTAGTTGTGTAGCTGATTTGGTAAGTGGGCGGGTCCTAGCGTGCACACAGCCAGTTTCTTAAGCTAACAACTCATCATCACACCAACCGAGCAGATTCCTGATGCCTGGCAGCTGCCAGCTGTGCTGCACTCGGCCCTCACCGCCTGGCAACTATTCCTGGCCTCTCTCTGCTTCGTCGCCGCCTGGGCCGCCCGTCAAGCCGCCGACGCGCTGCCCGCCCTCGCCGAATCAGCCGGCCTGCTGGCGGCCCTGACCAGCTGGTTGGCCTCGGCGAGCCTGCTGGCACCCTGGGCGCTGCTGCTCAGCCTGAACGGCGACTGGCGCGCCGGCCCAATCGAGCAGCTGGCGTTGCAGCTGCCGCTGCTGGCGAGCCTGCTGACTACGCAGGGCCTTCGGGCGGCGGCCTATTTGAAGTCGCCAGTCGAGCACGACGATTATCAATGCAGCCGAATGGCGCCGGGGCGGAGGTGGCCCACTCTGGGCACGGACCAGCAGCAGCCGCAGGAATCGTCGCCTTCGGCATCGTCAACAGCAACCGAAAGCACCGCCTCCAGCGCGTCGCCGCCGCAGGCTCAGGCGCAGCTGCAGCAGGAGATTCAAGAACTTCGCCGACAGATTGACGAGCTTCGGCGAGGCGGACAACGTCAACCCGAGGAGCAAGCGGCGGAGGAGGAAGCCACGGCCTGCAGCATCGTGCAGCTGTACCAGCTCGACGACACCTGGGAGACCCGGTCCTACCTGAGCTGCCAGCTTCAAAGCCGACAAAATCGCCGACAGCGTCGCCGATGTTTAACTCCGTTGCCTAGCGACCGTCTCTATCCGGAATTGACGGCGACAGCGGCTGGTTGCCTGTCAGCGGGTGTCAGCGACTTCAGGACGCCGAGAAGAACGGCGAGGACCGGCGGGAGGCAATCGAGACAGACGGCAGCAGCAGTTGTCGAAGGCCGCTTGGACAATCGCTTGGAGTATTTTATCGTGTGACATTGGAGATGGGGTGGGCAAAGGGACACCTAAGAAGTGGTGACTGACTCGTTCGGAAATGGCGCCTGATCTTCTTTAGAAATGATGCTTGAACCCCTTTAGAAATGGCGCTTGACCCCCTTTAGAAATGGCGCTTCACCCCCTTTAGCAATACGGCTTGACCCCTATTAGAAATGGCGCTTGAACCCCCTTTAGAAATGGCGCTTGACCCCCTTTAGAAATGGCGCTTGACCCCCTTTAGAAATGGCGCTTCACCCCCTTTAGCAATACGGCTTGACCCCTATTAGAAATGGCGCTTGACCCCCCTAAGAAATGGCGCTTGAACCCCTTTAGAAATGGCGCTTGACCCCCTTTAGAAATGGCGCTTGACCCCTATTAGAAATGGCGCTTGACCCCTATTAGAAATGGCGCTTGAACCCCCTAAGAAATGGCGCTTGAACCCCTTTAGAAATGGCGCTTGACCCCCTTTAGAAATGGCGCTTGACCCCCTTTAGAAATGGCGCTTGACCCCCTTTAGAAATGGCGCTTGACCCCCCTAAGAAATGGCGCTTGAACCCCTTTAGAAATGGCGCTTGACCCCCTTTAGAAATGGCGCTTGACCCCCTTTAGAAATGGCGCTTGACCCCCCTAAGAAATGGCGCTTGAACCCCTTTAGAAATGGCGCTTGACCCCCTTTAGAAATGGCGCTTGACCCCCTTTAGAAATGGCGCTTGACCCCCTCTTAGAAATGGCACTGGACCCCTATTAGAAATGGCGCTTGACCCCGATTAGAAATGGCGCTTCACCCCCTTTAGCAATAGGGCTTGACCCCTATTAGAAATGGCGCTTGAACCCCCTTTAGAAATGGCACTGGACCCGCTTTAGAAATGGCACTGGACCCCCTTTAGAAATGGCACTGGACCCCTTTAGAAGTGGTATTGAATGACCACCTTAATATAAATTTCAATTTTCTCCTTGCAAGAGCCCTTAAACGTGTCCACTTAGAAATCAACTCAGACCCAATAAAACTTGACAGAAAATAGATCCATGTGTACTCATGAAACAAATGCATTCACTTTCCACATTGCATGCACGAATGGAACGTAATACGAGCGTATGTTGTTGAATTAAAAAAATTTTTTACGAAAACAAGTTTTGCATCTGTTTACTCTTTGTGCGCATTATTGTACATATTTTTTGTTTATAATAAATAACAGATGCACATTTCTACTCACAACCTATAAAATTTGGCCTTTAAAAGTCTAGTTTTTTTCATAGCTAAAACGAGATTCACTTATCGTATCAAAATCGTTATGAATTATTATATTTATCAAACAGAGCAAGTCTTTGTTTATGAAGTCATAAAATGCGAATGGGACCGTGAGAATTTTAAATAACAAGATTTTACCAGAGTGAGATGACTCACCCAGCTTAAACTGTTTTATGGGAGACTAAACTATAATGTGCTTCTATAAAGCTACAGAAAACTGTTATTTTCTAAAGTTTCCGACATAATATTTTTGGGCATAGAATTCTAGAGATCTTACTGGAAGTGAAGGCTTTTTTAACAGGGGGCTGAACAGGTTCCTGCTAAACAGTTTGATGTTTGAGTACGTTCTACTCGGTGCTCTGCAATCTGATCCACTGGAAGGTAGATTTGGATGGTATCGTCATCGCAAAGGCCTTAACTACTACGTGTCTTGCAAGGACGTCTTAGATGCAGAGAAAGCCATTCGATCCGTGTCATTATTGAAATTCAGTGGTATCGCACCACGTGCTATTCAGGCCCTTTCAGGCAACATGGACAGCGAGAGTCTGGCCAAGCTGGCAGAAGAGATCGCGAGTCAAGTGAATCTGAATGGGAATATTGAAACAGCTGATGCTAA
The DNA here is from genome assembly GCA_950096795.1 of Macrostomum cliftonense. Lineage (NCBI taxonomy): Eukaryota > Metazoa > Platyhelminthes > Macrostomidae > Macrostomum > Macrostomum cliftonense. The sequence goes on from CATNEM010000162.1 coordinate 3,359,317, forward strand.
TGTCATCTATTACGTGGCAGGAAAGTTTGTCCGATCAATAACAGCTCAAAGGGCTTGTAATTCCTGCAATGAGCTTCTGCTATCTGTGCGAAGTGAGGTCGCCGCCGATGCATCGCCGTCAGTCTTTCTGCGGCAGATTAACCGAGGAGGATTGACTGAGCCTTCTAGCCTCGCCTTTACGGCCTGTCAGGCAGCCTGGGAAATCATTTCCCAATTGCAAGCCTGTCCGCAGTTTTTGAATTCCAAACATCGGCACGTCACCCTGTTTGATGCGATTTGTTCAGAAGTTTTCGAACGCCTCCCAAACCTGCGGTTTCAAACACACTGTGAGCATCAGCACTCAATTCTTCAGCCGTTGTGCCGCAAGGTTTTTAATGCTGCTGCGAAAAATTGGGTCCGCCGTCTCTCAACAGCAGAATCTGAAGCTCCATCGGCCAGAAAAACTGCGAAGTACCTCAAATGAGCAATCGCGAAGTTGTAAGTTAGACTAATATTTCTCAATGCCTTCCAGTCATGCGTCTGTATTTTTACTTGAACTTATTAATTTTTTATTTGCTTTGTAGCATGTTATTGAATTTTTCTCCGTTAGGCAATTTTATTCATTGCGGCAGCAACTGAATTATTATTTTTTCTGTTTGGACAAGCAATTTAAGTCGGCCCGCTAGTGTACGCCCCCCAAAAAAGTCTTCTCTTCCAGTAAGATCTCTAGAATTCTATGTTTTTGGGTGCAAAGGGAAAATCGTTGCTTGGAAGTGAATAATGATTTAGTATTGTTCGCAGGGACTTCTAAAAATAGCACGAATAGCCTGTCTTATTTGGTAGACTGTTTTTAACATTATTTTTCGGATCTTGCCTCTGGTACTACATTTTCTTACACTTACACCTACAAATAGTAGTACTGCACTTGTTTCTTCCCTTCAAATCCCAAAATTGTCTTTTATTATTGTAACTTTTCGCCTTCATTCTCAGACACTTCTATATGTAGTCTTACATACACATCAAACTAATCTGTTTCCTCTTTGTATTGTCACAGATTCTCTACCCGATTTATCCCAATACGCAAGAATGTAAAATTCTCAATCCTCCTTCTAAGCTTCAGTAAAGTCCAACGAAAACAAGGAAAAAGCAATGAAGAAACACGCAGAATTTGCAACTCACGTCATTTCCAAATAATAAAATCTGAGGCAAGCGTAAAATTTTCAACGCTCGCAAACGGTTTAACAAAAAATTAATAAATAACGCAACTGTGTAGCTATACTTGTGCAGACGCTACTAACAAATAGTTAAACAGTTGTTTGCAAGTTTGATAAATTTAAAGTTAAAGAAAAAGCTGGAAATAATTTTCTCTTAAAAATTGCCGAACAAAAACGATTTTTCAATGGAAAATAGACAGAAAAACAAGAAAAAAAAGCGTTTGCAACAAATACTTCGTACGAGCGTAGATAGCTAATAGATAATTGAAAAATCAAAGATGCATTGATTGAATGTCTTAAAATTTTGCCAAGTAAGTAGAGTAAATTTTCTCATTATAGAGACTAGGGAATTGATTAGAACAAATTAAAAGACCGCCACAAGCATTAGGGTATCTGAAAAGCACTGTGCAAAAGTTGCGATTAACGACACGATTCACTGATCCATCATTAGCTAATCGATTAGCTCAGCTGCTTAGTAAAGTTTATTTTTATAGGATGGTCATGGCGGCCTTAGCAACCTGAGGATCTGGGAGGCTGACGGCCTTAGCAACCTGAGGATCTGGGAGGTTGGCGGCCCTAGCAACCTGAGGATCTGGGAGGCTGGTGGCCTTAGCAACCTGAGGATCTGGGAGGCTGGAGGCCCTAGCAACCTGAGGATCTGGTAGACTGGCGGCCTTAGCAACCTGAGGATCTGGGAGGCTGGAGGCCCTAGCAACCTGAGGATCTGGGAGGCTGGAGGCCCTAGCAACCTGAGGATCTGGGAGGCTGGAGGCCCTAGCAACCTGAGGATCTGGGAGGCTGGAGGCCTTAGCAACCTGAGGATCTGGGAGGCTGGAGGCCCTAGCAACCTGAGGATCTGGGAGGCTGGCGGCCCTAGCAACCTGAGGATCTGGGAGGTTGGCGGCCCTAGCAACCTGAGGATCTGGGAGGCTGGCGGCCCTAGCAACCTGAGGATCTGGGAGGCTGGCGGCCCTAGCAACCTGAGGATCTGGGAGGCTGGCGGCCCTAGCAACCTGAGGATCTGGGAGGCTGGCGGCCCTAGCAACCTGAGGATCTGGGAGGCTGGCGGCCCTGGCAACCTGAGGATCTGGGAGGCTGGCGGCCCTAGCAACCTGAGGATCTGATTTTGTTGGATGACAGACAACCTAACCTAGGATTCTGAAAAATTGTGACGACAAAAGCAGAAAAATCATGCCTTATTGCATTGCTAAAATAAGCTATTGCAGTTAGAGACAAACAGAAACAAAAACCTATATAAAAGCGTGCCTGCCAAAAAAGTTGAACAGAACTAGGAATTAAACAGCTATTAGCATAATAAAATTGTTTACTTGCTTAAATAAAATTCAATGTTACGGATGATAAATGGCAAAATTGCACAAATAAAATATTGCTAGCAGTTAAGCGGATATCCATATTTAATTGCAGGATTAGGGGCTGACAGAGTTTGTGTACACGTTTGCATCAGGAGAGCATGGGTGTACTGTGTACACAGATACGTGTAGCAGAGACAGCTAGTGCACACAGAGCTCAGTAAGTAAAATAATTAAATAAATAAATAAACAAGACAAAAATAAACGTCATATAGATACCCAATTGACCTAGAATCACGCGACAAAGCTGTGAAAATCTCCAAGACCAGAAAAGCACCAAACAGTTTGTTTTAATGGGAGAAAATGTCTCCAACTAAGAATAAAATCAAAACGGAACGGACATTTTATGTTCAATATCCAAGCCTTCCATAGCTTCGACAAACTCTTTGTTAGTGATGCGATTGTGCTTGTCTTTGTCCACCTCGGATAGAGCTCTGCAAGCTATCGACTGAACCTGTAGGTGTTTGGATTGTTTATTAAAGCATTTGGTTTAGGATAAAAAATATTTTTTGTTCTATTTGAGAGGAATGTTAAGAAATGAAGGCTTGAAAAGATTGGATCAGGGGTGAAGAGATGTGATCAGAATGAAGAGATGGGATTATGATGAAGAGATGGGATCATGATGAAGAGATGGGATTATGATGAAGAGATGGGATCAGGGTTGAGGGTATGGGATCATGATGAAGAGATGGGATCAGGATGAAGAGATGGGATCATGATGAAGAGATGGGATCAGGATTGAGGGTATGGGATCAGGGTTGAGGGTATGGGATCAGGGTTGAGGGTATGGGATCAGGATTGAGGGTATGGGATCAGGGTTGAGGGTATGGGATCAGGGTTGAGGGTATGGGATCAGGGTTGAGGGTATGGGATCAGGATTGAGGGTATGGGATCAGGGTTGAGGGTATGGGATCAGGGTTGAAAAGATGGGATCAAAATTGAAGAGAAAGGTTTATGGATACAGGGATGGGATCAGGAATAAAGACACGGGTTCAGGTTTGAACAAACGGGAAGCTCAGTCGTACCTGTTCCATGGGCAGGTGGTTGCCAACCAGCATGTGCAGCATGGAGCAGAGCTCGGACGCTGTCAGATGATCGTTGCCCTCGATGTCCAGCATCCGATAGACGAACTGCACCTTGGCCAGCCGGCCAGCCGCGTCCGAGGCCGGGCGGAAGGCGGCCACAGCGGAGCAGAACTGGGGAAAGCTGAGCGTGTCAGTCGAATCTGGGAACATCGCGGCAACGATGCGTTCGGCTAGGGGATTCGAGCTGAGTTCGGGATCGGCCAGCAGCTGTTCCCGGCTGAGGCACTTGGTCGCCTCGGCGGTTGCTGAAGCAGACGAAGCAGACGAGGATGAAGACGGGGCCGAGGGCTTTTTCAGGCAGAGGCGGCGGTAGCGGTGGTAGAGCTGATGCACGTTGGCTTGCGAGAGACCCGTGCTGGCAACGATAGCGGCTGTGTCGTATTCGGCCAGGGGTGAGTGCGAATAACTGATGCCCATGTGGCTGCCGGCTGTAAGCTTTTTTGGGCATGTATTAGTGATTATAGGCAGATTCTATCACTGAATTTTAGTTAATCTAGAAATAAGATTCGATAATCCAGTAGAGATTCGATAATACTTTAGTGAGATTCGATAATTCTGTTTAGAGATTCGATAATCCAATAGTGAATTTCGATAATCCGTTGTCGAGATTCGATAATCCTGTAGTGAGATTCGATAATACTGTAGAAAGATTCGATAATACTGTAGAGATTCGATAATCCTGCCGTGAAATTCGATAATCCTGCCGTGAAATTCGATAATCCTGTAGTGAGATTCGACAATACTGTATTGAATTTCGATAATCCTTTGTCGAGATTCGATAATTCTGTAAAGAAAGTCGATAATTCTGTAGAGAAATTCGATAATCCTGTAGTGAGATCCGATAATCCTGTAGAGAGATTCGATAATCCTGTAGAGAGATTCGATAATCGTGTAGTGAGATTCGATAATCCTTGTGTCAAGAGTCGATAATCCTTGTGTTAACAGACGATAATCCTTGTTTTAGGAGTCAATAATCCCAGTGTTAAGAGTCGATAATATTTGTGGTAAGGGTCGTTAATCCTTGTGTTAAGAGTAGATAATCCTGGCGTTAAGAGTCGATAATCCTGCGTTAAGTTCTCCTCAATTTTCGTGAATATCAGGCTCTCAGGAGCAAAGTTAAATAAAACAAGAGGAAACTCATTTTTCTTAATCAATACTAGATAGGCACCGACTTTAATTTATCTAGCATACTAAAATTAAATGTATACGCACATTAAAATTAAAAGAGATATAATAATTAAATTATAAATATGATTAAATATTGTAGCACTAGTGAGTGACTAAAGCAGCAAAAACATTATTACTGGCACATAAAAATTTATTGATAGTAAAATGATGACAAAAAGGTGAGGATGCAAAGCACACAATTTATTGCCATCAGCAAATAGAAGAAACCTATTTTTGTAAAAATCTTCACTAGCTTCGCATTTAAGTTACACAAAATAAATTAATTGGCCTCCATAGAAAATCAAAAAGCAAACTATAGCCAGGAAAGAAAACTATAAAATCTCGGTAATGGAAGCCTAGGTCTTTAATAAAAAAACTTGTCTCATCCCTGAAAATCTCACCCCTTGAGGTCTCAGTCTAAAAATCTCACCATTGGAAGTCTCAGTCTAAAAATCTCACCCCTGGAATTCTCAGTCTAAAAATCTCACCCCTGGAAGTCTCAGTCTAAAAATCTCACCCCTGAATTTCTCAGTCGTCTAAAAATCTCACCCCTGAAAGTCTCAGTCTAAAAAATCTCACCCTGGAAAACTCAGTCTGAAAAATCACACCCCTGGAAGTCTTAGTCTAAAAAATCTCACCCCTCGAAGTCTCAGTCTGAAAAATCTCACCCCTCGAAGTCTCAGTCTGAAAAATCTCACCCCTCGAAGTCTCAGTCTAAAAATCACACCCCTGGAAGTCTCAGTCTAAAAAATCTCATCCTTGGAAGTCTCAGTCTAAAAAATCTCATCCTTGGAAGTCTCAGTCTAAAAATCTCACCCCTGGAATTCTCATTCGTCTAAAAATCTCTCCCCTCGAAGTCTCAGTCTAAAAATCTCACCCCTGGAAGTCTTAGTCTAAAAAATCTCACCCCTGAAAGTCTCAGTCTAAAAAATCTCACCCTGGAAGTCTCAGTCTAAAAAATCTCACCCCTGGAAGTCTTAGTCTAAAAAATCTCACCCCTGGAAGTCTTAGTCTAAAAAATCTCACCCCTCGAAGTCTCAGTCTGAATAATCTCACCCCTCGAAGTCTCAGTCTAAAAAATCTCACCCCTCGAAGACTCAGTCTGAAAAATCTCACCCCTCGAAGTCTCAGTCTGAAAAATCTCACCCCTCGAAGTCTCAGTCTAAAAATCTCACCCCTGAAATTCTCAGTCTAAAAAATCTCACCCCTGGAAGTCTTAGTCTAAAAAATCTCACCCCTGGAAGTCTCAGTCTAAAAAATCTCACCCCTGGAAGTCTTAGTCTAAAAATCCTACCCCTGGAAGTCTCAGTCTAAAAAATCTCACCCCTGGAAGTCTCAGTCTAAAAAATCTCACCCCTGGAAGTCTTAGTCTAAAAAATCCCACCCCTGGAAGTCTCAGTCTAAAAAATCTCACCCCTGGAAGTCTTAGTCTAAAAAACTCACCCCTGGAAGTCTCAGTCTAAAAAATCTCACTCTAGGAAGACTCAGTCTCAAAATCTCACCCCTGGAAGTCTCAGTCTCAAAATCTCACCCAAGCAAAAGTCAGTCCAACACAAATCTTAAACTAACAAATCAAGCCATTGGCAGATCAGCAGACAAGGCGTCCCGACCCATGAGGATGCGAAAAACGGCCTTCTCAATCTCGGCCAGCAAGCTGCTGGCGCCAATCCTGAACAGGCCGGGCTGAAGCCAGTCGGGGCCCAGGGCGAAGTGCACCAGGTGCAGGTAGTCAAGGGCGTCCGACGCCGTTCGAATGCCGCCGGCCGGTTTGAAACCGACGCGGCGACCCGTGCGACGGTGAAATTCGCCGATAGCCCGGAGCATCACCAGCGACAGGGGCAGCGTGGCGTTCACCGCTTCCTGCGGCGGGGAGCGGGGGCTGCGTGAAGCTGGAAGCTAATTAGAGTGGCTGGAAGCTATTTGGAGCAGCTGGAAGCTAATTTGAGTAGCTGGAAACTAGCTTGAGTAGCTGGAAGCTAATTTGACTAGCTGGATGCTAATTTGAGTAGCTGGAAGCTAACTGGAACAGTTGGAAGCTAATTGGAGTAGCTGGAAGCTAGTTTGAGTAGCTGGAAGCAAATTAGAGTGGCTGGAAGCTAATTGGAGTAGCTGGAAGCTAGTTTGAGTAGCTGGAAGCAAATCAGAGTGGCTGGAAGCTAATTGGAGTAGCTGGAAGCTAGTTTGAGTAGCTGGAAGCTAATTAGAGTGGCTGGAAGCTAATTGGAGTAGATGGAAGCTAGTTTGAGTAGCTGGAAGCTAATTAGAGTGGCTGGAAGCTAATTGGAGTAGCTGGAAGCTAGTTTGAGTAGCTGGAAGCAAATCAGAGTGGCTGGAAGCTAATTGGAGTAGCTGGAAGCTAGTTTGAGTAGCTGGAAGCTAATTAGAGTGGCTGGAAGCTAATTGGAGTAGATGGAAGCTAGTTTGAGTAGCTGGAAGCTAATTAGAGTGGCTGGAAGCTAATTGGGGTAGATGGAAGCTAGTTTGAGTAGCTGGAAGCTAATTAGAGTGGCTGGAAGCTAATTGGAGTAGCTGGAAGCAAATTAGAGTGGCTGGAAGCCAGTTTGAGTAGCTGGAAGCTAGTTTGAGTAGCTGGAAGCTAATTAGAGTGGCTGGAAGCTAATTTGAGTAGCTGGAAACTAGCTTGAGTAGCTGGAAGCTAATTTGACTAGCTGGATGCTAATTTGAGTAGCTGGAAGCTAATTGGAACAGTTGGAAGCTAATTGGAGTAGCTGGAAGCTAGTTTGAGTAGCTGGAAGCTAGTTTGAGTACCTTCCCGGTGCTTGTCTTGATGAAATCGGCGCCAGCGTACATGCACACCAGACTGGCTTTGTACACGGCCTCGTAGCTGGCCAGCTCGCCGACGCCCAGTATGGTCTTCAGGCACACGCCGGGGCCGCAGGCTTCCCGCATGGCGCGCACTTCGTCGTAGACTTCAGGCCAGCGGCCCTGTTAAGACACGGTGAGAATCGGATATAACAATCATATTTAACAATTAAAATTGCTCATTCATACTAATTGAGAATCGAACATCACAATTTCCCTACTGAGATTCAACTATTAAGAATTGCCAATTCAGAATCTTCAAATGAGAATCACCGCTTGAGAACTCTAGAATCGCCGTTTGAGAATTGCCAACTAAGAATCGCCCTATAGAAATCACCATTTTAAAGAGCCCTATGAAATAACCTTGTAAGAGTCGCCCCATGAAAAAGCCCTATAAGAATCGCCCCTAAAAGAATCGCCCTATGAGAATCACCCTCGAGAATCGCCCCATGAGAATTGCCCCATGAGATAGCCCTAAAAGAATCGCCCTATGAGAAAGCACTATGAATATGAATATCACCCAATGAATATCATCCCATAAGATAGCCCTAGGAGAATCGCCCCATGAGAATCGCCACATGAGAATCGCCTATTAAGAATCACCCAAATAGAATCTCCAATCAAGAATCGCCCCATGAGAATCGCACATCAAGAATCGGCCAATGAGAATCGCCTATAAAGAATCGCCCCATGAGAATCGCCCATCAAGAATCGGCCAATGAGAATCGCCTGTAAAGAATCGCCCTATAATAATCGCCCCATGAGAATCACCCTATAAGAATCGCCCCATGAGAATCGCCTATTTAGAATCACCCCATGAAAATCGCCTATCAAGAATCGCCCCATGAGAATCGCTCTATAAGAATCGCCCCATGAGAATCGCCTATAAAGAATCGCCCGATGAGAATCGCAGAATCGCCTATCAATAATCGCCCCATGAGAATCGCATATTAAGAATCGTCCATCAAGAATCGCCCCATGAGAATCGCCCCATTAACAATCGCCTAAAGAGAATCGTGTTCTCAGAATCGTCCAAACGCAAGGCCCATAAACAGCCCACCTGCAGAGCCACAGTCCGATTGATAACAATGTCAACCTCGGTGGCGCCCTGGCCAACAGCCCAGCGAATTTCTTCCAGCCGGCTATCTAAGCCGAACTGACCGCTCGGAAAGCCCGTAGCAACGCAGGCCAAACCGATCCGATCAGAGCCTCCAATCTGGTCCAAAGCGGTCTTGGCGGAGGCCAGCTGATAGGGATACAGACACACGGCAGCCGTGTGCAGCTCGTCCCTGCCAATTCCGTGATCCGACTCCAATTTATCTAGCACAGCAAAAGCAAATGGCCGTCTGGCCTTGTGACACAATCGGTTAACATTGCTGGGACAATCGTCGCCAGCTAGTGTGGTCAAATCAATCAAACTGACAGCTTTCAATAGCCAGGCTAGCTGATACCGACTGCCGTCATTGATATTGTCGAACCGATAGCGTCGGGTGCTGTAGCGACAATGCTCAACTAGGCAGTTGGCGCTGATGCAAACTCCGTCTAATAGGTCCGCTGGAAGCGGCAACGCTGTGTGCTTTGCCTATGGAAGAAATTGGATAAATTGCTCTGTTAATACTACTTAATTAAAATTATAGTAAGTAGACTGATTCAAATACAATGATAAAATGAAAATTACTAAAAAACTCTAATATTCTAACTACACTACTGAATTGGCTGAAGTAGTGTGATGCAAATATGTTAAAATAAAGAGATATAATTTTTCCCAGTAACTGCAGTTTAATACATAACTCTAGAATTACTAATACGGTCGTAAATATATAATATAGTTAAAAAACACTCAAACGACTTTTCATTGATTAACTAATATTATAATTTTATTTTTATAAGATTTTCTCAAGCATTTTTTGTACATGTGAACAGAAAAATGCTTATAATTAATAAAAAGCAATTTTTGTACAAATGATCCAGTGGAAATAAGGAGATCGTACACATAGAACACAAAGTGATATTTAGGAAGCTATAATTTTACTTTGAAAGACAAAGCTAACTTTTACTTTATTGTCCAATTGTCCATTCTACTGAAAAGTAGCATCAAAGCAAAATTTGATTTACTCGCGTTGAGTTTGAAAAAATGCAAAATCAGATGTTTATTACAGAATCATATGTTTATCTAATAGTGCATCAAACTACTTACTATTAATCTAAAATGATTATCAGAAAAAACTAACTAAATATTCCAGCTATCCTACTTACAAAACAAAATCGGCAGTAGTGCATTTCAAATATGGCAATAAAAATCTAGATGAGCTAGGCAGATTTAGATTAAGCAATAGCTATGTCATTAATAACATCGTCAACAGACATCAGCGTAGTTGGATAGGTCAGTCCGTCGCTAGTCGGCGGACAAGTCGACGGCAGCAGGACGTGACGCCAGAACGATCTACCTGGCGCATCGATGCACAAAGTTTGCGCTAGATTTTTTAACCAACCCAAATCGTACGGATTCCTATAGGTTAATCCTTTTCTACGCATTGATTTAGCCATTCTGCGGTTAATGTGCGACTCTATGCAAGTCTCATTGCGCGAGGCCAAATAGATGTGATAGGCAGTCAGACAGCCAAGCACAAGTGCTACGGCCGAGGTCAGAACAATCTCATAATAGACCAGCAGGTGTACAGTGGCGTACTGGAATAGCCATGCTAGCTGACTTTCATCGCCCTTCGTATCAGCAACAGTTGACGAGTCTTTATTATCGTCGCCAGCAAGACCGCTATAAAAATGTTCTTTGTAGATAGGAGCCGCTACTAGCATAACATAGACGCAGCCAGCCAGCATATAGACGCAGAACAATAAGAAATGCTTATAATTGTACAATCCAACGCAGGAATTAATCCACGGACAGTGATGATCCATGCGTAGTACGCATTTTCTACACACGGCGCAATGATGCGTCCTAGCCGGTTTGGGGGCTACGCAGCGTCTGCACACGCCGACAACGGGAAAAGTACATCCAACAGGCGGCGAGCCGGGATCGGAGAAGGCGGCGCAGTAATAATGAAATACTATGTTAATTAGCAGCCAATGACCGAATAGGAAATGCCATAGACAGCGAATTCCGCTTTCAAAATATACGACTGGCAATAGGCAAGTATAGAAGATGAATACTACTGAGGCGGTGAGTAGTATGACTAGACACACTAATATGGGGCCAAGGCTCAGAGCAACAGATTCGCCAACTCTAACTAAAGGCCAGATGACTGTCTCGATGCTATAGTATAGATCGGCGTGATGATTGTAACAGAATGCCGCCCAATAGATTGACAAACATCGGCGAATCTGACGAAGCAGACGGTGCCGACGTAGCCGACGACAGCAGCTAATTAGTAGCAGCGTTGGCTGCACTCTGCGTGTGCAGCGCTGCGGGTTAGAGGGGCGAGAACTAGATAGAACTAGTTTCTCAGAATGAATAGGCCTTTCTAACAAAGACATGGAATTTCTAAGAATTGGATGGCTTATTCTCAGATTGAATATGCCTTTCTAAGAATGACATGGACTTTCTAAGAATTCGATGGCTAATTCTCAGAATGAATAGGCCTTTCTAAGAATGACATGGACTTTCTAAGATTTTGATGGTCATTCTCAGAATAAATAGGCCTTTCTAAGAATGAAACATGGACTTGCTAAGAATTGGATGGTCATTCCCAGAATGAATAGGCCTTTCTAAGAATAAAACATGGACTTTCAAAGAATTGGATGGTCATTCCGAGTAAATAGGCTTTTCTAAGAATGACATGGACTTTCTAAGAATTGGATGGTCATTCCCAGAATGAATAGGCCTTTCTAAGAATGACATGGACTTTCTAAGATTTGGATGGTCATTCCCAGAATGAATAGGCCTTTCTAAGAATGACATGGACTTTCTAAGATTTGGATGGTCATTCTCAGAATAAATAGGCCTTTCTAAGAATGAAACATGGACTTTCTAAGAATTGGATGGTCATTCCCAGAATGAATAGGCCTTTCTAAGAATAAAACATGGACTTTCAAAGAATTGGATGGTCATTCCTAGTAAATAGGCTTTTCTAAGAATGACATGGACTTTCTAAGAATTGGATGGTCATTCCCAGAATGAATAGGCCTTTCTAAGAAAAACATGGACGTTTTAAGAATTGGATGGTTAATTATCAGATTGAATAGGCCATTCTAAGAATGGCATGGAATTTCTAAGAATGGCATGGAATTTCTAAGAATGGCATGGAATTTCTAAGAATGGCATGGAATTTCTAAGAATTGGACGGTTAATTAGCAGATTGAATAGGCCTTTCTAAGAAATACATGGACTTTCTAAGAATTGGATGGTCATTCTCAGAGTGAATAGACTTTTCTAAGAATGACATGGACTTTCTATGTAAAAAGGTTATATACAGCTTTTTGATGTAAATATATAATGTTTTTGTCAGAAATTTGAACTGCAAATGATATTAATCAGAAAGTAAACAATGTAAATAAACAAACAACAAAAAATTGGAATTTTTATGGAATTTAACGATATATTTCGAAAACCAACTTTCTTCATTAATCACGATCACGGTATGTATTTTCCAAATAAGCCCTTTACCATTATTAACTTAGGCAAAAGACGAAAAATACAGGAAATAAAAAATAGAAAACTTCAGAAGTAAAAAAATATTATTCTTAAAGAGTGCTTGAAAAATGGAAAATAAAAAATATAAAAGTTGGCAAGGTATGATTGCAAAATAAAATGTAAAAAACGTAAAAAAATTGATTTTCACGTAAGAAAAAAGCTTAATGATATACAAATGAAAGCAAAATAATGAGTGCTTTTATTTACAAAATAATAAAACTATACAAACTTTGTTGTTTAGACAGTGTAAAAAACATATGAGTTGCTGTTAGCCCCAAAGAAAACTGAGTAGCAATATCTGTATGAATTCGGGGTGATTCTATTTTGGCTACTTGCTGATAGTCGCAATATAGAAAGTAGTATAATAGGGAAATGGTACATCTGTCACCGTAATAATAAATAAAAAATAACTTCACACACACCAGTTCCTGTTCACATGGTCACCAAAACGAAGCTTCTAATTTTAGATCTTATCAATGTCGATGACGTCATCATCCACGCTATTATTGACAGTCTGGCTGCCACTACTATTAGTAGTAGCATTAGCAGGTTTCGACGCCGTTTTAGGACTAGGACGCAGATTGGCGGTCATGCCGTTCAGCCGATTGTTGCGTAACTTCTCCACGGCGATTCGATCCTGACGGACGCTGCTACCGACGCCAAGTTTTTGCTCGACGGCGTCTCGTTTTGAACGACGCTTGCCACCTTTGCCGCCAAGGTATCGTTCCGCTTCGTAGTTGTACTCTTCGTAGTTGGACATGTCCTGTTGCTTTTGGACTGAGCGATTAGCTGGCTGGAAAGTGCATTGTATTTGATTGATAATCAGCATTAAATAAACTAATCGATTCAATTAAACGGTTTGGTTGTTGCCATAGCAACCCAGGTATGATTATTTTTTTCCCTTGCCTAGAAACCGGATCAAGGATCATTTGATATAGCAAGAGGAATTGTAGCCTTTTATGACCGGAAGGTCGTGGGTTCGAGCCCCAGTTCTAAAAATAGGTACCAGTTTGAACTGGCTAAATTTAGTGGGTTTTGAGGCCCTACCCTGTACGTTTAGTACGTTACAACAGCAGGAGTTGTAGCCTAGTGGCTAGGGCGCCTGCCTTATGACCGGAAGGTCGTGGGTTCGAGTCCCGGCGCTAGGAGACAATTTGTGCCCTTAAGCAAGACACTTAATCCCGCATTGCTTCAGTCCACCCAGCTGAGATTGGGTATCAGTTTGAGCTGGGTAAATTTAGTGTGGGTGTTGCGGCCCCTCCAGCCCGTCAGGCTGAAAGCTGTACACAGCACTCGGATGCGCCACGCAACTAGCTGCGGCTGTGCCTTGGGCTGCACATCTGGTCAAAAGGTCGGGTGTCTAAATTTATTTATTATTTTTTTTGTTTAGTTGATGTTTCCATAGCAACTGTCACTAGAGCAATTGTGTGTGTGTACGGTTCTTGCAGCATTAATCAAATTGCTTATGAAACAATTCTAGAAATAAATGCCAACAAAGTCGATAATAAAATGCGATTTCAACATTAGAAGAAGCCACAAAGTTTTATTGTACAATTTTTTCTATAATTTTTAAAATATAAAATTAGCATAATGGACAGAATTGACATACTTTATAGAAAAGTCACTGCGGCAATAGTAAATAAATAGCGAAGAAGCTAATAAAAAGGAAAATAGCTGGCTAAATTATAACAAGCTTGGAAGCGTCAGTAGTATATAATATACCGATGTTAGTAGTATAGCTAAATTGGGTTAGAACAATTTTCATCAATTTGAATAGAAATGCATATTTTACAGCATGTGGTTTCTAAGAAAACAGTTTGGTATTTAGCAGACTGATTTATAGGTAAAATTATTAAATATTTTGGCTGGACACAAAATGGGCAGGCTGTGGACAAAAATTTTGATTGTCTAAAAATCGAGGAATTCTGACCGGTAGGTCCGTAGTTCGAGTCCCAAGCCTAGAAGACAATTTGTGCTTCAGTCCGCCTAGCTCAATATCAGGTACAAAGGTGCAAGCTGGTAAAATTTAAGTAGGTTGCAATGAAAATAAGTTGTTTGGTCTGAAATTGGTGAATTTCTAAAATTTCAAGCCAAAAATACAGAACTAATAAGCAAAAAATGACAAGTTAGGAAAGAAAACAAAACAAATATTTGGTCCATTTAAAGTTAATAATCCTAATTTTAAATTTCATTAATTAAGAAATCTTTCTTAGAAAGACATTCACTATAAATATAAATATATCGATCATTCTAAGAAACAATTTTTTCTAAGAAACAATTATTGGCGCCTTTTTGAACTAGCTACAATTCGTAGAAAGAAAGAACATCGATTTTCTGCTTAGCAATACGAGGAGTAAATTGCACTTGTTTCGCATCGGAAAAAAACGAATAAATATATATCGATAAAAATTATTCATAAATCGAAATCCTCACTAGCAGCTAGATGAGCTTTCTCTTTCGGTTTGCATGGCTTAGCTAGAACAATCGGCGGTGATTTTTGCTGCTCCTGCTGCTGCTGTTGCTGCTTCTGCCTCTCTCGCATGCCTTTTATCTGTTGACGAAGCACGCGCTGCTTCCTGTCGGCAATCATTTGATCGAGGCCTTCGTCACCTCTGGCCGGCCCGCCAGCCTCGCCGTCGCTATCGCCGCAGCTGGATCCGTAGTCGTCTAGCTCGGAGTCCGAGTCCGAACTGGCTAGCTGATCGTCTTGGCGTTGAAAATCGAATGTTCGATTCATTGCCGCTATGAGCCCGCCGACGTCGCTCACACCACCGCCGACGCCGCCGCCGTTGTTGTCATCGTCGACTAGACATTCAGCTGACGTCACTGAGTCGTCGTTGATGCCGGAGGCGCCTTCCATGCTAGCCTCGGCGGTTGACGCAGTTCGTTTCTCGCCGGCTCGAGGTCGAGCGGCTGCTGCTGCTGCTGCTGCTGAGCTCTTTTCAATGGTGGACATCGATTGGATGCTGCAACCGCAGCGGGGATAATTAGTTGCTATGGCAAAATAGATTCTGCGGTTAGAAAACAGCTGTTGAAAATTAGGGAATCCCCTTGAGGGAATCCCGCTACTAGAAATCCATTGAGGGAATCCCGCTACTAGAAATCCATTGAGGGAATCCCGTTACTAAAATACCATTGAGGGAATCCCGCTACTAGAAATCCCATGGAGGGAATCCCGCCAATGGAAATATCCTTGAGGAAATCCCGCTACTATAAATCCCATGAGGGAATCCGCTTCTGGAAATCCCACTGATGAAAATCTGAAAATTCAAAATAATAAAAAAATAAAGTCCATTAAATTTTTCATTAAATACGAGTAAAATGCAAAAGCAAACTTATAATTACAAATAACATTTAATTTATTAGGGCAACAACGCATGAAGTAGCCAGATGGGTAGCCAACTTGCACAAAAAACATTCAAACAAATTAAAAATGCGACTGAATTGATTCTTTAATGATTACATAATAAACATCGCCAAGGAATTCTACAGTAAATGAAAAGTAACTATTAGGGCCGATAAACGCATCAACCCTTGACAGCTGGAGCGGCTGAGTAATCCCTAGTAACGTCTTCTTTAGCTTTGCCAGTCTGTTTAGGCATTTTCCTAGTTTCGGCTTCGATGTCCTTGGCCTTGTAGTAGTGAGGCGCCACCTCCAGCAGCCAGCGCGGATCGATCTCGATCACCTGTCGCATGAACTCCTTGGTGGTAAACACCAGCTCGAAGTAGATCACCCAGGGCGGCCGGTCTTCGATCACGGACGAGTTCGGGTGCACCTGTTGGTTGTGCAATGAGGGCGGTGTTTCAGCTTTGATCTTTTAGATGGAGCGGCTTCCCTAAGAAACCCTTTGATCTTTCAGAGGAAGCGGCTTCCTTAAGAACTCCTTTGATCTATCATAGGGAGCGGCTTCCCCAAGAGATTCCTTTGATCTTTCATAGGGAGCGGCTTCACCAAGAAAATCATTTGATCTTTCAGATAGAGCGGCTTCCCTAAGAATCTCCTTTGATCTTTCAGAGGGAGCGGCTTCCTTAAGAAACTCTTTTGATCTTTAAATAGGAGCGGCTTCCTTAAGAAACTCCTTTGATCTTTAAATAGGAGCGGCTTCCTTAAGAAACCCCTTTGATTTTTTCGAGGGAGCGGCTTTTCTAAGAAAATCCTTTGATCTTTCAGAGGGAGCGGCTATTCTAAGAAAATCCTTTGATCTTTCAGGGTTAGCGACTATTCTAAGAAACTTATTTGAGCAGTGGCAGTTAAATGACTGAACCCTTTGGATCATCCGCAGCCCTTTGACCGCCCAGCAGCCTCACCTGCACAGTATGCTGATGCTTAACCGTCCTATAGCCATCTCTGCTAAACTTGGCCGTGTGATAGAAGAAACCAGCCGTGATAGCCTTCCGCACCGGCACCGAATCGCTATTGCAAGACACCAAATCAACTTCAACTCGTTCCAACAGGCCTTCAAATTGATCGCGTATATCTCTGGCCCGTTTCATAGAACGATGCTGTATGAAATTTTCGTAGCACCATTGAACTGAGTAGGAGGCTGATTTCCATTGGTTGAATACGTTCAACAGGGTCAGATGATCGCCGCCGGGTCTGAAGAAGCTTTTCCTAGCCGTATCCGCGTGGATAGCCTTGTCCTTGGGCCTGTAGAAGATGGCGTTATTCACTGACAGCATAGCCGCTATGGTGATGATCTCTTCGGAGCATTTGTACTTTTCCGAGGCCAGAATCATTTTTGATAGCATGGGATCGCAGGGTAACTCGGCCATGCGTCGGCCAAGCTTAGTGAGCTCGCCTTTGTGATTCAATGCGCCCAGGGCGTACAGCTGCTCCAACGCCATCACCAGGGTGTCATTGGGCGGCGGGTCCATGAAATCAAAGTGCAATAAATCGTTAATGCCTAGGGATTTTAATAGTAGGACAACGTTGCCAAGATTGGTGCGTTGAATCTCCGGCACTGGCTGGCTCTCCAGCTCGTGCTTGTAGGTCCAGGCCGTGTACAGGCGGAAGCACTTGCCGTCGCGTACGCGACCGGCGCGGCCGGCGCGTTGATCGGCGCCAGCTTTGGAGATGGGCTGGACTAGCAGAGACTCCATGCCTGTGCGGGCGTTGTAGGACTTCACCTGCCGGATTGAGGGGACAAGGTAATTAAGTTGATTAAGATAAAAATATGCAAGGTAGGGGACATGTTGCTAAGGGATACGGAAATCAATGGATGAGCTGTCAAGGGATGGTAGGAGCGCCAGTAAAAAACTTTGTTTCTAGGACGGGTAGGCAAGAAAAGCAAGTTTTGTTGAACTTTGTTGCTG
This sequence comes from Macrostomum cliftonense, assembly GCA_950096795.1. Taxonomy (NCBI): domain Eukaryota; kingdom Metazoa; phylum Platyhelminthes; family Macrostomidae; genus Macrostomum; species Macrostomum cliftonense. The sequence continues at coordinate 3,376,916 of CATNEM010000162.1, forward strand.
AAATGGCTAGAAAAAGGCATGGTTGCTAGGAAAGCGAATCAAAAAATGGTTGCTAAGGACGCCAGTTGAGAACTTGATTGCTAGGAATGCTAGTTAAGAGGTTGTTTGCTAAGGACACTAGTTAAGAGCAAGGTTGCTAGGCCAGGGATGCCAATAAAGAGCATGGTTGCTAGGGACGCAAGTTAAGAACATAGTTGCTAGAGACGCCATTAAACAACTTATTTGCTAGGGACACCAGTTTAAAACGTGGTCGCTAAGGCCGCTAGTTCAGAACGTGGTTGCTAGGGACGCATTTTAAGAACCAGTTGCTAGAGATGCCATGTAAGAACTTGGTTGCTAGGGACGCCAGTTAAAAAAGCTGTTACTAGGAACAACAGTTAAAAACGTGGTTGCTAGGGCCGCCAGTTAAGAATGTGGTTGCTAGGGACGCCAGTTAATAATGTGGTTGCTAGGGACGCCAGTTAAAGAGCCTCTTCACGAAGCGATTCCAGAACCAGAATTTTACAAAAAATATTGCAGTTTAACAAAAATTACACTATTTTTTTCATTCTCCTAAATTTTAAATCTATTTTGAGAATTTACGTTAACTATAAGTAAATTTTAGTTGTTGAAAACAAATAAACCGAATCCTAAATCGCAGCCTACTCACCGATGAAAAGTTATACTTTGCAAAATGTATAACTTTTGCAAAGAAGAGGCTCAAGAATGTGGTTGCTGGGGCCGCCAGTTAATAATGTAGTTGCTAGGGACGCCAGTTAAGAATGTGGTTGCTAGGGACGCCAGTTAAGAATGTAGTTGCTAGGGACGCCAGTTAAGAATGTGGTTGCTAGGGACGCCAGTTAAGAATGTAGTTGCTAGGGACGCCAGTTAAGAATGTGGTTGCTAGGGACGCCAGTTAAGAATGTGTTTGCTAGCGATGCCATGTAAGAACTTGGTTGCTAGATACGTTAATTAAGAAAATAGTTGCTAGGACATATATTAAAATAAGGCTACGCAGTTAGAGAAAATAAATCAGCAGCTCACCTTACTGTAGCCAGTGTCAATAACGTACACAATGCCGTCAATAGTGAGCGAAGTCTCGGCAATATTAGTACCAATAACAACTTTTCTAGCATTGGGCGGAGTGGGCTCGAATATCTTGCCCTGCATATCCGAGGGCAGAGTGGAATAGATAGGCGTGATAATTAATTCGCGCATTTTCGAACCCAATCGACGAGTTTTCTCGCGCAGAATCTCTTCAGCAGTTTCAATCTCCTCTTGGCCAGTCAGGAAGACCAGGATGTCGCCGGGTAGAGGCTGGGTGAGATGGATCTGTAGCACTGACACGACGGCAGCGTCAACGTAATCAGCTTCGGGCGCTTTAGTATAATAGATGTCGACATTGTAGCGCCGGCCGGGTATCCGGAATATGTTGGCGTCGTCAAAGAATGCGGAGAATTTCTCTGCGTCCAGAGTGGCCGAGCTGATCAATAGTTTGAGCTCGGGTCGGAATCTGGCGATATCCTTGACAAGGCCGAACAGTACGTCGGTGTGTAGCGTGCGTTCGTGAGCCTCATCAATGATCATGACGCTGTAGGAGCCGAGATCTGGCTCGGTGAGAAACTCCCTGAGCAGCATACCGTCAGTCATGTACTTCACCACGGTGCGTTCGCTAGTGCAATCCTCGAATCGGATGCTGTAGCCAACTTCGTTCCCGAGTTTGACGCCCATCTCTTGGGCTACTCGAGCGGCGACGGACATTGCGGCTACTCGGCGAGGCTGAGTGCAACCGATTTTTTTGCCGTCGCGACAATAGCCGGCCTCGTATAAGTATTGCGGTATCTGGGTCGACTTGCCGCTGCCAGTTTCGCCTTCGATAATTAGCACCTTGTTAGCGGGGAGCAAAGATGACGATTTTTTAAGTCGGTTTCTTATGAAAATGTGAACTAGCAGTTTCTTTTCATAGTTTTTTTAAATCGTTACTTTGATCAATCAAGAGCGTTACTCGTTGCTATCCGTTGAATGAAAACAAAATTTAAGTAGAATCACGTGGATAAAATTTTAAAGAATATCAATTAAAGCTGACAGTATCACAAAGATTAAAATAGCATCTTTGAGATGATTTAAAAAATCAAGAATTTTAAGGAGATTTAGAACAGCCCGTTTCTCCCTATAGTCCGTTACTTTTAAAAGCGTTATTTCGTTACTTTTTCAATGCGATGTCTAAAGATCGTTAAATAAAGATTAAACTGTTAGAATACCAAAAAGTTAATAACTTTAACGATTTAATTTAACGAACATAATAATAAAGAGTAGCTCCGTTACTTTTTAGAAGATGCCCAAATGTAAATTTTTAACGATTAAATTTTAACGGACTTATTAGTTAAAGAATCAACACCAACCTGATTGGTCTCAATCGCTTTCAACAAATCGTCTCTAAACGGATAAACTGGCAAACTCTGCCGGGTCTCTTGCAGAGTCAGCCGGCGCCGCTGCGCCTCAGTCAGCTTGGCCGCCTCGGCTGATTCGGCGTCCTCCTCGCGGCTGCCTCGCATGGTTACAGCGCGTACAAAATCGATCTCGTCGTCCAGCAGATAGCCGCCGGCTTCGTCGTCCTTGGCCTCGGCCGCTTTGCGAGCGTCGCGAGCGCCGACTTTAAAGGTGGCGGCGGCGAGGTGCTCCGATTCCCAGCGCTTCTGCTCGCCGTGGGGGCCTTTCTCGTGCTCGTCCTCCAGGTAGCGGTCCTCGATCTGCATGAGGAGGGAGGGGGGCGTCAGAGTTGGTAGTTAGGCACGAAGTCTCATATGGGATCTCAGCAACAATATCTTGGGAATATCTGACGCTCACCTGACGATCCTTCGAAGGGATAAAATACCTATCGACCTTCTGCTCCTCGCTGGCGGCCACGTGAGCCTTGGCCACCTCCAGGATCTGCTTCCTTGATCGTTTCTGCAGCCGTTCGCGCTCCGTTAACTCCTCGTCTTCGAATAATAAGTCTTCGTCGCGTACTTCCTGGAATCATAAAAAATATGAGTTATTAAAAAATGCAGCAGTTGTACTATAAATTTAAATAAAAGTCTTTTAGCAATATTACTATTAGTATTAAAATTATTAGTAGTAGTAGTTAATAGTAGTAGCGGATAAGTAGTAATAGTAATAGTAGAAGCAGCAGTAGTATCAGTAGTAGTAGTACGAGCTAGTAGTAGTAGTAGTAGTAGTATTAGTAGTAGTAGTAGTAGTAGTAGTAGTAGTATTAGTAGTAGTAGTAGTAGTAGTAGTAGTAGTAGTAGTAGTATAAGTAGTAGTAGTATTAGTAGTAGTAGTAGTAGTAGTAGTAGTAGTAGTAGTAGTATTAGTAGTAGTAGTAGTAGTAGTAGTAGTAGTAGTAGTAGTATAAGTAGTAGTAGTAGTAGTAGTAGTAGTAGTAGTAGTATAAGTAGTAGTAGTAGTAGTAGTAGTAGTAGTAGTATAAGTAGTAGTAGTAGTAGTAGTAGTAGTAGTATAAGTAGTAGTAGTAGCAGTAACAGCAGCAGTACCTGCTCCAGATCCTGCAGCTTGTCGTACTTCCGCTTATTCAAGTACTCCCTACGCGACTGGGTGCGCAGCTCGCGCAGCTGGGCAGTTTTATCAAAATCCGACGAAGCGGCCGCGGCATCAGCGGCAGCGGCTCGACGATCGGCGGCGGCAGCGGCCGACCTGGCCGAGCGCGAGTCGCCAATTCGACGCGTCCGATCGCGCTCGCGCTCCAGCACGCGCTTGCTGAATTCGTCGCGCTCGCGCAGGTCTGCCTGACGAAGTCGCTCCTCGCGTTCGAAAGCGTCCTCGCCTTCGTCGTCATCGTCGACGAACTTCTTGGTCCGTTTAGCGGTCGCCGTCGTCTTCAACGAAGGCCGTCTGGCTACGGCGTCGTCTCCGTCTGAGCTGTCAGCTGACACATCCGTGTCGGCGTCTTGGCCGGCGCCGCTAGCTGGTCGGCGAAATTGACGACTGCTGCCGCCGCCGCCGCGGAATGATGACGACATTTCACCGGCAAGGTTTGTACACCAATGACTGCAAATGATGTACAGTGCGTCGATATTTAATAAAAAGTCTTTATCTAAGGACATCGTGCGTCTTAGGAATAGGGCAGTCTTTATCCATGGAAGTAGTGCGTCTTAGGAATAGGGCAGTCTTTATCCATGGAAGTAGTGCGTCTTAGGAATAGGGCAGTCTTTATCCATGGAAGTAGGGCGTCCTAGGAATAGGGCAGTCTTTATCCATGGAAGTTGGGCGTCCTAGGAATAGGGCAGTCTTTATCCATGGAAGTTGGGCGTCCTAGGAATAGGGCAGTCTTTATCCATGGAAGTTGGGCGCTTTAGGAATAGGGCAGTCTTTATCCACGGAAGTAGTGGGTCTTAGGAATAGGGCAGTCTTTATCCACGGAAGTAGTGGGTCTTAGGAATAGGGCAGTCTTTATCCATGGAAGTTGGGCGTCTTAGGAATAGGGCAGTCTTAATACATGGAAGTTGGGCGTCTTAGGAATAGGGTAGTCTTTATCCATGGAAATAGTGTATCTCAAGATAAGGACAGTCTTTATCCGAGGACCTACGGGTATACAGAATTAACCTGACCTTTATCCAAGTGACACAAAAGCTAATCTAATATAAATAAAAAACATTTATTTTCTAGAGCACTTATAAATAAATAAACAAACACAAAAGCTTCAGCAATAATTAACGAAATTTTATGATCAACAAGCGCCTTATAACACACATTATTATTTCAAAACCAATGCTAAAAGCAAATAGTAGCCACCAGAAGTATAAATTAACACAACTAGGATACAGGTTTAACGAGCGTATTTGCCTCAAGGGCTGGACATAGAAGTTCAGGTTCTGAGCTCCCCTAACGGCGCTAAGTACGTATTTTCGGGGAACCCAAAATGGGCACAACGAGGTGGCACAAAGGCACAGCTGCTGGCTGTGCAGAATCGAAGTCGGCGACATCAAAGAGACCGACTCCAGGCTTTTTGAAGCCAAAAAATATTAAAAATGGTTCAACGTGAAACGACCACTTCATATAACAACCACCTGTCCGTCAGACAGTCAGGTCTTAGTTATAAGGATGATGTCCCACTAAAAATATCCCATAATGTATCATCCAACTGGGAACTCTGACTGCAGCCACACTTCAGTTTAAATGATGCCAGAGCGCATAAGAAGCCCAAAATATCTGGGTCAGCAGCATTAAATACCACACCACGAAAAAAGCTAAGAAAGTACATTATCGATCAGAGACAGCTAGAGAAAAAGTACAACTGGTTCTGTGCTCCCGACCTCGCGAAGAGCACAGAATGGCCACAACAAAGTCGTAGGGCGCAGCCCATTAGCTGCGCATCAAAAAGTAAAAAAAATTCTGAGGTTAGAGACAAACTGTGGTTTTGTGTTCCTCAGCAATATCCCACCAAAACAGCATAAGTCCCACAAAAGTACTTTTAATTCTCTTCAGACACTGGACACAAAAAACTCAGGTTATTGGCTCCCCTCAGCGCATCCCACAGCCGCTGCTCAAACCCAGCTGGCAGTGGGACGGGGAACCCAAAATGGGCACAACGAGGTAGCACAAAGGCACAGCTGCTGGCTGCGCGGGACAAGGGGCTTGAAAAACAAGCGCAAGTTCTAATAATGTACTTTTCTGAACATTGTTTACGCCAGAAATTTTCTTTTAAAAAATTTCATCCCAATATCACCACTTACTAGCACTAATTTAGATTGTCTTATGTAAGAAAACTTCTTTTTTTCTAAGCTTTGTCAGGTCCCAGATTTACGGCTGATGTCCCACTACAAATATCCCACAATACACCAACCAACTGGGATCACTGACTCATAAGTTAATTTTCATTTTGCCTACTTACGCATTTAGAGTTAGTAGTATAAAGCGATTTATATTGCCAAAAAATGGGCACGAGGTGAAACGAGAGCACAGTTGCTGGCTGTGCAGACATGGCGACATCAGAGGCCGACTGTGGTCACTCAAATGTCATCTTTTTAACGCCTCCGCAAAAATTATTCTTTAACACGATATAAGCGTGTTTATACAAACCCAAAATCCAGACAGCATGCAAACAGTACAATGGACAGTAAAAAACAAATTGACATCCTTGTGGCATTTTCAGAAACCAAAAATCCCAATAGTTTTATCCCAAAAAATACAAGTTCATATCGCCTCAGAGGCTGGACACAAAAAACTCAGGTTATTGGCTCCCCTCAACGCATCCCAGAGCCGCTGCTCAAACCAGCTGGCAGTGGGACGGGGAGCCCAAAATGGGCACAACGAGGTGGCACAAAGGCACAGCTGCTGGCTGCGCAAAACAACGAAGTCGGCGACATCAAAGAGACTCTGATTACTCTGATGTCATCTTTTAAACACCTTAGCACAACGAATTCTTTAACCTGCCATATTTATACAAACTAAAAAATCCAACTGGCATGCATATGATATAAAGTACAGGAAAAAAACATATAGTTAACGGTTAAGATTACACAGATACAAAAATCCCACAAGTTTTATCCCAACAAAGTACAAATTCATATTTGCCTCAGAGGCTGGACATAGAAAACAGGTTCTGGGCTCCCCTCAGCGCATCCCACAGCCGCTGCTCAAACCAGCTGGCAGTGGGACGGGGAACCCAAAATGGGCACAACGAGGTAGCACAAAGGCACAGCTGCTGGCTGCGCGGGACACAAGCCGGCGACATCAAAGAGGCCGACTCAGTTAGGCAATAAAACTTTAGTAGAAATCAATAGGATGTACCAAAAATTTTGCTGCATGCATTTTTCGTACTTTGAATCTAAAATAAACATAATGTCTTTTTTAAAAGCGAGAGCGCCAAGTCATATACAAAAGAGGATGATATCCCACAATTAATATCCCACAAGAAATCATCTCTTTTGAATATATAAGGCGTCAAACTTAAATAGTATTGGTTTTTATCCCTTAGTAGTATCTTAAGCATATTGATGGAAAAAAATAAACGGGTTACTTGTGTTTTTAATAGTTAACTTTGCACAGTCATTAATTCAGCTTGATGCTTGATGTTTACACCGAACGGCTCTCTATTGCGAGGATCAAGATAATGCGCGTGGAGCTTGTGACGGCTTGACTGAAATCAGTTAAAGTTTGCACAATGAATAACTAATGCTTAAAGAATAATTAGGCTCTTAATTCCGATACCTAAGCTTAGTTGTATACGGTTACAAATAAATATTGATGTTTTATTGGGACAGTCGTGGTTTAATTGAAGGATCTGTTATTGGTATCTTTGAGGGACTGTTGTGCGTGTCTTGAGGGGCTGTTATGGGTGTCTTAGGAGGGGCCTTAATGTGTCTTAGGTGGGGCCTTAATGTGTCTTAGGTGGGGCCTTAATGTGTCTTAGGTGGGGCCTTAATGTGTCTTAGGTGGGGCCTTAATGTGTCTTAGGTGGGGCCTTAATGTGTCTTAGGTGGGGCCTTAATGTGTCTTAGGTGGGGCCTTAATGTGTCTTAGGTGGGGCCTTTATGGGTGTCTTAGGTGGGGCCTTTTTGGGTGTCTTAGGTGGGGCCTTTTTAGGTGTCTTAGGTGGGGCCTTTATGCGTGTCTTAGGTGGGGCCTTTATGGGTGTCTTAGGTGGGGCCTTTTTGGGTGTCTTAGGTTGGGCCTTTATGGGTGTCTTAGGTTGGGCCTTTATGGGTGTCTTAGGTGGGGCCTTTATGGGTGTCTTAGGTTGGGCCTTTATGGGTGTCTTAGGTTGGGCCTTTATGGGTGTCTTAGGTTGGGCCTTTATGGGTGTCTTAGGTGGGGCCTTTATGGGTGTCTTAGGTTGGGCCTTTATGGGTGTCTTAGGTTGGGCCTTTATGGGTGTCTTAGGTTGGGCCTTGTTGGGTGTCTTAGGTGGGACCTTTTTGGGTGTCTTAGAGGTGCTGTTAGGGTGTCTTAAAGTGTCTGCTCTGTGTGTCAAAAGGGTCCTTCCCGATTTTTCAGAAGATCGCGAACTAGCTCTTATTGGTTACTATAATTAGATTATTAGAATTAAAATGATTAGTACAAGAGGAGGCTTCCGACAAAAGCATGATAATACATCTTGATTTATATTTTATATAGATGCACTGCAGTTGTTTGCTGTAACAGAAATCTTAATTAACTTGGTTAATACAACACAGAACGCTAAACCAGATCAGCAAATGGCGTCAAGAAAGCATTAATGGCAAGGAAACAATAGCTAATATAATCGTAGTATTAAGAGTCTTGAAGCTTTACATAATACAGACTTATTTGTCGTACTTTCAACAATGTACACAGAAAGGCAACAGAAGCAAAAACAAAGAGACAGCGTCAAACCTTCATCATTCGGACTCACATGATTACACACATAAACAATATAAACTTCTATAAAAATCGAAACCAAAAAAGCATTCATCAACGTCTCGACGATGACTGCTGTTGAATGTGGTGATTGTGCAGCGCAGTTCTAGCTAGGCAGGTGTTGCCGCCGCCGCCGCCGCTATTGCCACCGGAGCTGCCCGTGCTGGCGCTGGAGGGCGACGGCGTGCTCAAACCGTCCCAGTCGTCGTCGCCGCCGCCGCCGCCTCCGCCGGCGCCACCGCCAGCCGCCGACGAAGACACGATTGGATCGTGAAACTGCGGCGGCGGCGGCGGCGGCGGGGGTTGATGCTGATGACGCTGGGCGGCTACATTGCCCGGAGCGGTTGATGAGCGCTTCATCGATCTGCGCTGCTTCATCGGCGGCGGATGATGATGGTGGTGCTGCTCGTCGCTGTCCGAATCGTCGCTGTACCGATGCTGGATGGCGATGCGGCGCGAGGCGACGCGGCTGCTCACCCGGCCCATGCCCATGCACTTTTCTAGATGGGGCGCGAATCTCAGAGCCGCCATGCTGCGATTGCAGTTCGGGCAGCGGCACATCACGGGCTTGAGCTTGGCGGCTGGCTGGCCTGTGGGGCGGTTTAGAGAGTCAAGCAGTCAGTGAAGAGTCAGTGAGTGAGTGAGTGAGTCAGTGAGTGAGTCAGTCACTGAATCAGTGAGTCAGTCAGCGAGTCAGTCAGTAACGAGTCAGTCAGTCCGTGAGTCAGTGAGTCAGTAAGTCAGTCAGTCAGTCAGTCAGTCAGTGAGTCAGCGAGTCAGTGAGTCAGTCAGTTAGTAAGTCAGTCAGTCTGTGAGTCAGTGAGTCAGTAAGTCAGTGTGTCAGTTAGTCTGTCAGTAAGTCAGTGAGTCAGTCCGTGAGTCAGTGAGTCAGTCAGTTAGTAAGTCAGTGTGTCAGTCCGTGAGTCAGTCAGTCAGTGAGTCAGTCAGTCTGCCAGTAAGTCGGTGAGTCAGTCCGTGAGTCAGTGAGTCAGTCAGTCAGTAAGTCAGTGAGTCAGTGAGTCAGTCAGTGAGTCAGTGTGCCCGTCCGTGAGTCAGTCAGTCTGCCAGTAAGTCAGTCCGTGAGTCAGTGAGTCAGTGAGTCAGTAAGTCAGTGAGTCAGTGAGTCAGTCAGTGAGTCAGTGTCAGTCCGTGAGTCAGTCAGTCAGTCAGTGAGTCAGTGTCAGTCCGTGAGTCAGTCAGTCAGTCAGTGAGTCAGTGTCAGTCCGTGAGTCAGTCAGTCAGTCAGTAAGCCAGTCAGTGAGTCAGTCAGTCAGTCAGTCAGTCAGTCAGTAAGCCAGTCAGCGAGTCAGTCAGTCTGCCAGTAAGTCAGTGAGTCAGTCAGTCAGTAAGTCAGTGAGTCAGTGAGTCAGTCAGTGAGTCAGTGTCAGTCCGTGAGTCAGTCAGTCAGTCAGTGAGTCAGTGTCAGTCCGTGAGTCAGTCAGTCAGTCAGTCAGTCAGTCAGTCAGTAAGCCAGTCAGTGAGTCAGTCAGTCTGCCAGTAAGTCAGTGAGTCAGTCAGTCAGTAAGTCAGTGAGTCAGTCAGTCAGTCAGTGAGTCAGTGTCAGTCAGTGAGTCAGTGTCAGTCCGTGAGTCAGTCAGTCAGTCAGTCAGTCAGTCAGTAAGCCAGTCAGTGAGTCAGTCAGTCTGTGAGTCAGTCCGTGAGTCAGTGAGTGAGTCAGTCAGCTCACCAAACATAGGCGGCTCGGAATCGCTGCTGGACCGCTCGCCGCCAATGAGGCCGGCGCCGAGGCCGCCAACAACACGGCTAGCAACCCGACCGCCGGAGTGTTCGTCAGCCAGCAGCTCCTCGTGCAGAAACAGCACGCCCATTTTGGCTTCCATGTGACTAGAGAAGATCACCTCCATGGCCAGATCGTCGATAATTTCGTCAACTATGGGACGCAATGCGTTGTCAGTCTCTGGGCTGACTGCCAAGGCATCTGAGTCGCCAGTTGATCTGCCTCCAGTAGGCAAAGTGGCCATTTTGCTGGAAATTTTGGTGTAAACCTTTGCTGTGTATAAATAATTGCATGTAAAAGCTCAACTTATCCCAGAGAACTTAGTTAACGCCTTATTTCATCAGATTAAAATTTTATTTACAGCAATCCAATTATTTTAGTCAGGTGCAATATACAAGACAAAAATGTCTACTTACTTTTAAATGGGTAAATATGCATATTTGACTATTTGACTAGCATTTATGATAGGTAAAAAATGAGTAGAACATTTATTTTCTAAATACCATAACTTCTCTGCAATTAGTCATGCATACATACCATGTGTCATGTGATTGGCTCATACAAACAATCCTTATATGATTATTGATAATGCACAATGAGCATGTATATGATAGTATGGAAACCTAACTGTGTAAGATAATTAATTAATTTTATTGAATCAAAGTATTAAACTATTAAAAAGAACAAACCTGGTATAGTAAATTTACTATGCCTTCTTCAGTTTCTGAGTCAATCAGTCAATTGTCTAAGATCCCAGTCCCACTTTGTGTCTCAATCTTATCCAGTGTCTTAGGCTTCTTAGTATCTCATTCATATGTGTGCAACTTGGAAAATTTGGTTGACTGGTGCAACTTAGTTGAAAAAATTGCAACTTACTAGAGGAAAAAGTTTGAAGGATGAAAAAAAGGTCCTGCAAACCAATCTTCCCAATATCTTAATAATTGCTTTGTTTTCTACTATTCTCCTCCAATTTTTTATACTTACACTGCCCATCTTATGACTTCCCCTTTGATTGATTTTGCAACTTACCTCCCCAATTTTGTGACTTACCTCCTGAATTTTCTGACTTACTTCCCTGATTTTGCTACTTACATTGCCAATTTTACAATTTACATCACCAATTTTGAAATTTGCACCACCAATTTTGTGACTTACCTTGGTCAGCCACCAAATTAATAGGCTAGGTTGGCTGACTTGGCCAACTATTGCGCATGTATGATCTTATTCAAACCAAGTATATTAGCCTCATCCAGTGTTTTAGACCACAATGCCTCATTTTTACATAGTCTCTTAGACTTCCTAAGTATTTTAGTCTCATTCAAGTGTCTTAATTCTAATTAGTGCTTTAGCTGGTTAGTTACTAACTTAGTAAGATTACTGTAGAATTTAGATTGCTTGCAAAGTAAATAGACCTATACTATATATAGTTTAATTTATTTAAAGACCTAAACTTTAATAAAAGCATATAGACCTATTGAAGCTTAGGTCTTAATGATTTATTTAATCTTTAATAGCTGAAATATATACCTAGGGAAATAGAATTTTTATAGTGGCAAAGAGCTTTTATTGTTTAAAAATAAATAGAGACCTAATTTAAATTCAAATAATGAAAAATTAATAATATTTTAAAAATTAATACACAGGGACTAAAAAGCATGAAAATTGTAAGCTTTGGCTTGAAAACCATAGTCTATTATACTGTAGTATTAGTTAATCTATAATATTAGGTCCATCCCAATAGGTAAGTTTTGAATAATGATAAAATTTTAATATATTATCTATTTTAAAGAAATAATATATATAATATATATTGGTATGAGTTAAATAAAATATCAATTACTATAAAAAAGCAATTAAAAGGGAAAAATGTAATATTTATAAAAGTATAGCATCTAGAAAATGGTCCAAAATGCCAAAAAAGAAATATAAAAAATTTTACTTCATACTTGTTGCAGCTTGTAACTATCTGTAAATTTTAATGTCTAGGGCTTGCCTGCCATTATGTTGACAAATATAAACACTAGCCAATGTTGAAAACTATAAATTAACCTAGCTATTTACCTAACCAAGTTATTGAAGGAATTATTTACCTATTTAGATCAGTTTGATTAATTTGCAATCAATCCTATCAACCTAGAACTCGAACAAAAATTTTTGCTAGTAAAATGTAATTTGAGACAAGTGGCAAGTATAGCATAGCCTAGGCTAATCAATATTGCAGGGCCGAGTTTTACTATTAGGCTATGCCCATAGTCAGGAAGGTGGCATAGTGTGTGCAGGAATAAATTTTGGGGGGACCATACATGCGCAACACCCAGCTGCCAAGCAAGGGACGTCACAAAATCGGCGATGCAAGTCAAAAAATTGCCAATGTAAGTCACAAAATTGGTGAAAAACACGAGGGGGTAAGTTGCAAAATGGAGAAGAATTGGGAAGATTCAGGCAAGAATTGTTCGCAGGACCTTTTTTTTTTTTGGTCCTTCGAAATTTTTGTGGCCAACTAAGTCACAAATTTTTCCACTGACAACCTATGTCGCACTTACACTGAACAATGTCACACTTTTGGTCAGAAACAATGTCGCACTTACACTAAACAACGTCGCACTGGCCGGGTAAGATTTAGGAGGTTGCGCATGTATGGGGGGGACAATCTGTGCACCATCAAAGCACCATTTGTGCACTTATTAGGGGCAAAAGTTGGAAGGACCAAAAAATGTCCCACAGAAATTTATTCATCACTTCTTCCTATTTGCTATGTTTTTGCTTGTAATCTCCTCTAAATCTTTGCAAAGTAGCCACATTTTTGCCAATTTAGCCTATTATATTAGCAATATAATATAATAATATAACATAATATATATTTTGCACCACTTGTATGCCAATATGTGCCGAAACCCTTTGTGTGTGCCACACTTGTGTGCCAAAATGTGCCAAGACCCTTCGTGTGCACCACGCTTGTGTGTCAATGTGTGCCAAGACCCTTCATGTGCACGGGAATTTCCCCATAAAGTAAAAGGCCACCTTCCTGACTATGGGGCTATGCATGCTCCTTAGTACATATAGATCACTTTGGCACTAATGCACTTTCGTTCGTTATATTATTTTCTGCTTGAAATCTCTTTGGTGACGCACAGGGACCTTATTTTACACACAGGGCCTACAACTAGCTTACCAACCATGCCATTGTGAACCACCGGCTCCATTTTGTGGACCCAATGGACCCCTCAGTGCACATGAACACAATCGAAGGGACGTGGGCACACTGCAAGGCCAAGTTCCACAAGCTGCGGGGCACATCAGATGAGCTCTTCAAGAGCTATATACAGGAAATTCATGTGGCGTCGCTTCCATGGCAACAGAGACTAGGCGTTTGCCAACATGCTGTATTGGATCCGGCACTATTACGGCTGAGTCCCTGGTTGCTGCTTTGACTTGACTACTTTGATGCGATTGACGTGATTTCAAGCTGAAAATAATATAACGAACGAAAGTGCATTAGTGCCATCACTTTTGTCTTTTGCTTACTGCCCAGCATGTGACTGAAATCTGTATTCCCGTAGAAAACAGAGCTAGATTGAAAAATTATTACTTAATTTTTGACCCGACAGAGTGGACATTGGCGCAATGCGTTATTTGTGAACGGGCAGACCCTAATCAGTTTGGTTTGGTTTGAAAGCAATCGGCAATCGGTGCTGGATGTCTTTTGTAAAAAATTTTTACAAAAGACATCCAGCTTTCCCTTTTTTCCTTAGCCAGAAAGGGGGTGCAGTCGCAGCCTCCTGACCCCTAATAGTTGCACCACTGAGAATAGATGGATAATGTTTAGGATTTTGCTGAGTTTAGCTTAGTTCAGTTTCAATTTTCTGCTTTCCCGAAAATTTGCCAATTCAAAATTATAAAATAACTTGTTTCCGCAAAGAAAAGTATTTATTTGCTTTAAAAGTACACAATAAGTGTTTATAATAATTTTTCATACTTTATTTTTCCTTGATATTTCAAGCCACATGCTAAAAGTTTTTTTTATTTGTTAAACTGCATAAAATTTTTAGCTTATGAAGTTTGACTTCCCACGAAAGCGGTGTCCAGAGAGAATGGCTCAAGATTATTTTTATGATGACTATAAATCAGTTTTGCCTGATAACTACTAATTTGACATTGGTGTACTGCAAAATAATGTCATTTAACAAAAATATTAATAATACTATACGTCAGTGTATTTATCTATGATGCTAGGGCCTACCACTTAACAGTTATTTGTGTTCTGAACGTCCTCAGTGTGACCGCTGCTGCGCTATTTTAGCGCACTGCGCTATTATTGAAACTGCGCTGAAAACCTGCGCTTTTTTGCTTGCTGCGCTAATTTTTGTGTACTGATTTATCGCCAAATTTTAATTGATGTAAAATTATTTTATGTACTTTACTGCTCTACATGTTTATGTACCAATTTATTTAGAAAGTTAATTAAAGTAAAGTTATGTCCTAAAGTTACTCTATGCGGATCTACGAAAAAGATCTTCCCAGCACCTTTCATCTAGCGGAAAAGGAAGCAAGAAGAAAAAGTAGTTTTCAAGGAGACATGTGACAGTCACTGACAGAATTCACAGAAAGCCTGACAAGTGATGACATTCATTGTTTGTTAAAATTGACTAGGCCTTAAAGTAGTGTCAAAACAGTAAAACTTATAATTACAAATTACTACGTTGCTTTGCCAATTGCCATAGCTACTTATTATTTAGTGCCAGCAGTATTTAGTATGGATTTTGTTTAGCTTAGTACACTCGTATTAGTTTTTAGTTGAACATATATAAATAATTATACTTTTCAGCTTTGGTAAAAATATTTTAAACTTTTTAAATAAAGTTTTTAAGCATTTTTTAACCATCTTATTCAGCTGTGCTATTTTCCATAGCCTGCACTACTAATTTGATTTTGCCCAGCAGTCACACTGCATTTAACAAATTGTGCATAAATGGTGCACAGATTGTTCCATCAAATTTTATTCCAGTGCACACTCTGCCACCTTCCTGACTATGGTAACAGACTTGGTTTTAAGTTGCAAGGGTTCATTTCAAAACAGAAAAATTATTTAATGAATGATTATATCATTCTCCTTTTACCCAAAACTTAGTTATGTTTTTACTAAAACTATTTTATTAAAACATTCCTTGTGTTGCATCTGTAGCTTGTAGGTTGTAGCTAGCTAGGGTTGTCATACTTCGCTAAGGCACTTCATAACTCAAGTTGCTCTAATATTTAATACTCCATTTGTAAATCTTCTTTACCCTTCTTTGCACTAATTTATTTACTATTGAAATATATTAATTAACTTCTATTTTCATTAAGCATTTTATTAGTATGTTATTATTGTTAAATTTTAAATCTCAAAACTTATTTATTGATAAATTAGCTAATATTCTCTTAAGTAAACAAAATCATATAGGGCTAGCTGACTCTAGCAGTCTGTCTGGGCTTATAACTACTACTATTACTATTAGTATTACTCTTAGTCTTAGCCTAAACATATTAGTTTAGGGCTAATTAGAATTGGATATATTGACATTCAAATAATATATATTAATTGCAAAGCCAATAAAATAAGTAATTTTTGTTATTAGTAATTAGGTTAAAGTTCATACATGCACAATAGTCAGCTAATCTGGTCAACTCATTTGGTAGCTAGGCCTAACAAAGGTAAATTGTAAAATTGACATTGTAAGTTGCAATATTAGTGATGCAAGTTACAAATTAGGTAAAAATTAGGTAGGTAAGTTGCAAAATTGGAAGAAAGTCATAAAATCATGGTATTATAGTAAAATTTAAAGAGCAATTAAAATTAATGTTAAAAGCTGTATTGATTGTGATTCCCTTTGCTAAATTTCAATTTAGCTTCAAGAATATAATTTTAAAGCTAATATAGACAGTGAATCCTAATTGTTGAAAATGGTTAAAAACTATTGAACTTGCATGCTCTTTTTAAACGATTTTCAAATAAGTAATTTTATTTAATTTAGGAGCTATCATTAGTTACATTTCATAATGGATTTTCATATTTTATGTGGTTTATTCTTTATAAGATCAATAACCCCTCTCTTTATTCAGTTTCAGCCACATATAAAGGTTTGATTACTGATTTTTGTGCTGCATCAAGTCAACATATGGTTGACTTTTTGAAATTATCATCAAGTTAAACTCTGAAAGAAGATGGATGATTTTCAAGTACATACTGGCAGAGTCCAAGGTGCCACTTACACTAAAGATAGAAGCATAAATGAAAAACTAGTTAAAAGGCAGCAGCGAGAGATTGACGAATTAAAACGGGAGCGGATCGACTTACTTCGCCAAATCAAAACACTATTGGAATGCGTTGAAGCCAAGGAAAATGAGAAGGCTGAAATGCTTGCCTTCTGTAAAGAATCTAACGACAAGTCTGCTGATTGTTTGCGCGAGGTGAGTGGCAAAGCATTTTTAAGTACTTAATTGTGTGATTTGCAGGAGTTCTATGTTTGTAGAGTTGGGATTTAAACAGAATATAATTAACAAGGAGTGGAGAGATAGATTGGATTTGGTTTTAGAGCGAAAAGAATGTAATTACCAATGAGTGGCGAGAGGTGTGATATAGTTTTAGAGCCAGAAGGCTGTAATTACCAATGAGTGGCGAGAGGTGTGATATAGTTTTAGAGCCAGAAGGCTGTAATTACCAATGAGTGGCGAGAGGTGTGATATAGTTTTAGAGCCAGAAGGCTGTAATTACCAATGAGTGGCGAGAGGTGTGATATAGTTTTAGAGCCAGAAGGCTGTAATTACCAATGCGTGGCGAGAGGTGTGATATAGTTTTAGAGCCAGAAGACTGTAATTAACAAGGAGTGGCGAGAGGTGTGAAGTGATAGTAGACCGAAAAGAAGCAAATAAACTAGGACTAGGAGTCGCGCCAATTAGGCTTGAGAAAGCTTGAAGTGCTGGCACTAACACATAATTACGGGATAAACCTTACTTATGGTGGGCCTTGTATTTTTTGGTGTCTATTTTTATCTATATACACATAATCTTTCTATAGCCGTGATAATCAATTATTTCAGTACACATTTGAGGTACGTGGTTCGTTGATTGTTTGTATTAAACGACTATGTATAAATTACAAACCCCTGCTTTAATTCATGCCAATTGAAAACCTGAATGAAATAAAATATTTTTTAACCTGGTGATTTAGTTTTATTCTTCGCGCTTTGTTGCTATTGACGTGAAGCGCTGCTCCAGTGACAGCTTTGTTCACTAAATGCGCTAGACTCGCATCTAACCGCTTTTCCGCCTTACATTTGAACTTGAATTTGTCCATTAATTGAATTACTTGATTCCTTCATAATTAATTTTAATTTGTACTGTCGATAATGGTGTTATGACTTTCCCCAACTTCAGGCCTAGGTGTCACTCCATCCCCAACTTCAGGCGGGGTGTCACTTCATCCCCAACTTCAGGCGGGGTGTCACTCCATCCCCAACTTCAGGCCGGGGTGTCACTCAATCCCAACTTCAGGCGGGGTGTCACTTCATCCCCAACTTCAGGCCGGGGTGTCACTCCATCCCCAACTTCAGGCGGGGTGTCACTCCATCCCCAACTTCAGGCCGGGGTGTCACTCAATCCCCAACTTCAGGCGGGGTGTCACTCCATCCCCAACTTCAGCCTTGGGGTGTCACTCCCTCCCCAACTTCAGGGCTAAAGTGTCACTCCCTCCCCAACTTCAGCCTGGGGGTGTCACTCCCTCCCCAACTTCAGCCTAAGGGTGTCACTCCCTCCCCAACTTCAGCCTGGGGTGTCACTCCCTCCCAACTTCAGCCTGGGGGTGTCACTCCCTCCCCAACTTCAGCCTGGGGGTGTCACTCCCTCCCCAACTTCAGGGCTAAAGTGTCACTCCCTCCCCAACATCTGGGCTAAAGTGTTACTCCCTCCCCAACATCTGGGCTGAGGTGTCACTCCCTCCCCAACTTCAGCATGGGGGTGTCACTCCCTCCCCAACTTCAGGGCTGAGATGTCACTTCCTCCCCAGCATCAGGCCGCTGTTACATTCTCCCAGCTCCAATTCCACAGGCTGTAAAAACTGGTCTTCCCCCTACAATGGCTATCCCAGGTGGGCAAGCTTCGCCGCCAGCTAGAGAAGCAGCGCCAACGCGTGAAGATGCTTCAGCAGCGCCAGCAACAGCATCAACAACCGTCGTCATCCTCAACGCCAACTGCCTCGCAATCGACCCAGACTGAACCGATGCCGCTCCCGTTGATGAAGCTGAGCTTTGGCAACATTAGCGCCGCTGATAGCTGCGCTTCCGGCCTGGATCTAACGCCCGGCTCGGCTGCCTGGGTTGCCGAGCGATTCCTGCCGTCTCTGGGACTGCGCCAGTTCAGCTCGGCCTTTCAATCGGCCGGCATTGATTTGGCGCGCCTGCTGGCTGCGGACAAGCGTCAGCTAGTCAAACTGGACCAGCAGCTGATGCTCGGTCTGACGCGTCGGCGACATCGCCGAAGCCTTCTACTTGGCGTTGAATTGTTGCGCCGATTGCGCTGCGATTGGGATTCGCTAGAGCGGCTTCGCTCTAGATCTTGGGCGGCTGTGCCGCTGCTGTACTGGTCCAATGCTAATTTGGCGCAGTGGCTGGCCTCCTCTGTGGGCTGCTCAACGAAGGCCGGTCTGTGTTCATCGGCGTTTGCCAAATCGGGTGTCTTGAATTCCCTTGTGGGAAACTGGATTCTTAGCTAGCATTGGAAGAGAGCGATTCTCCTATCTCAGGCCAATGTCAGTTGGAGATTCTCCTATCTCAGGCCAGTGTCAGTTGGAGATTCTCCTATCTCAGACCAGTGTCAGGACATGGAGATTCTCCAATCTCAGGCCAGTGTCAGGACATAGAGATTCTCCTATCTCAGACCAGTGTCAGGACATGGAGATTCTCCTATCTCAGGCCAGTGTCAGTTGGAGATTCTCCTATCTCAGACCAGTGTCAGGACATGGAGATTCTCCAATCTCAGGCCAGTGTCAGGACATAGAGATTCTCCTATCTCAGACCAGTGTCAGGACATGGAGATTCTCCTATCTCAGACCAGTGTCAGGACATGGAGATTCTCCTATCTCATGCCAGTGTCAGGACATGGAGATTCTCCAATCTCAGGCCAGTGTCAGGACATGGAGATTCTCCTATCTCATGCCAGTGTCAGGACATGGAGATTCTCCAATCTCAGGCCAGTGTCAGGACATAGAGATTCTCCAATCTCAGGCCAGTGTCAGGACATGGAGATTCTCCAATCTCAGGCCAGTGTCAGGACATAGAGATTCTCCTATCTCAGGCCAGTGTCAGGACATGGAGATTCTCCTATCTCATGCCAGTGTCAGGACATGGAGATTCTCCAATCTCAGGCCAGTGTCAGGACATAGAGATTCTCCAATCTCAGGCCAGTGTCAGGACATGGAGATTCTCCAATCTCAGGCCAGTGTCAGGACATAGAGATTCTCCTATCTCAGGCCAGTGTCAGGACATGGAGATTCTCCTATTTCATGCCAGTGTCAGGACATGGAGATTCTCCTATCTCAGACCAGTGTCAGGACATGGAGATTCTCCTATCTCATGCCAGTGTCAGGACATGGAGATTCTCCTATCTCAGGCCAGTTTCAGTTGGAGATTCTCCTATCTCAGGCCAGTGTCAGTTGGAGATTCTCCTATCTCAGGCATGTGTCAGGACATGGAGATTCTCCTATCTCAGGCCAGCATCACCAACTATTCTATAAATAGATACCGTGCTGAATAGATCCGCCCCCAACATTTCACCCAATTCCACCTAGGCGTCACAGACGACACCTCCGGGCTTCACGGCGCCCTGTTAGTTTGGTCATCTGACTGGCAGCACCTGATTGCCGAGGCTGTCAAGCACCAGCAGCAGCAGCAGCCGGCGCCGCATCACCCGCTGCAAGCGCAGTATCAGCAGCAGCCGCAGCAACATGCAGCATCCGCAACAGTCGCTGCACTAGCCGATATGGATCGTCTAGTACGAGAAAGTCTGGCTATGCGACCGGATGAAATTGAAGACTGCGTGCTAGCGGCAACATCTGTGGTCAGCGGCGGCTCCTCCCGGCTGCCAATGACGACTGCGCCGGCTGACTGCGTCGGGCCGACTTCCTCCGGCGACGACGAGGCTGAACATCTGGTTGACCTGAGCAGCGTCACCCTGACTGAAATCGGCGCTTCGGAACAGAAAAAACAGCCGCCGGTGATGCTTAGGCGTTGGAATAATAACAACAATAATAATAGTAATAATAATAATGATTGCCATGGTAACGGCGCTAATGCGTCAGCACCAACCGCTGGCAATGGCCGATTAAGCATGGGAGGGCGCGTCACCTCGCCTGTACGTCTGTCAGCCTACCGGGACACAATGATCTGAGCTGAAGACTCGATTCATAAACAGATGGATTTTAAACTGTAACTGTCTACTAAACGTACTACTTTACAACTTTTAAAAAGTAGTATATAATCGATTTTTTTCCATATCCATGTCCACGTCGGAGACGTTAGTGCAATTAATGTTTCTTTCTGATCAACAATCTTTATTGTTTTGCGATTTTTAACTACCTAAGGCACTGCTATAGTATTCGTTTGCACTTTTGTTCCTATTTATTTTCCAATCTGTGGATCATTATGTACTTATTTAAAGAAGGTTAACAAATTGCCGAAAAAAGTTTGTTAAGTGAAATCAACCTACGACTTAAAATTTTTAAAGCATAGCCTTACATTTTATTAAAATTTTATCAACACTTTTGGAGACTAACGTGCGTCTATTTTAACTAAAATTAACTTTCCGAATAGAAATATTTTACAAATAGTTAAAACGTATCTACTTCTATTGGAGATTTTATTCTTAGTTTAAGGCTGAGAATCATCTTATTTTTTCTATTTTTTGTTCCACGTGTATCTATATAATACTACCTAAGTCCACATCGGTTTTTATCATATATATTGTTTCTCTGTTTGATTTTCGTTGTTTTTTTTCTTGCTACTATTAGTAGCTTTTGTAAATAAAAAATACTTTGTAAATATTTTGTAGAGACGTTTTATGCTGTTTTGAATAACTTTTTCCTTTCTTGCTGTTTTGCCTTTTTTACCTTAAAAAATTATAAGTCGCCCTAATCAGCCATGTAGCTCGTAGAATCGCCCTAATCAGTCGTGTAGAATCGCCATAATCAGCCGTGTAGAATCGCCCTAATCAGCCGTGTAGAATCGCCCTGATCAACCGTGTAGAATCGCCCTAATCAGTCGTGTAGAATCGCCCTAATCAGCCGTGTAGAATCGCCCTAATCAGTCGTGTAGAATCGCCCTAATCAGTCGTGTAGAATCGCCCTAATCAGTCGTGTAGAATCGCCATAATCAACCGTGTAGAATCGCCCTAATCAGCCGTGTAGAATCGCCCTGATCAACCGTGTAGAATCGCCCTAATCAGTCGTGTAGAATCGCCCTAATCAGCCGTGTAGAATCGCCCTTATCAGTCGTGTAGAATCGCCCTAATCAGCCGTGTAGAATCGCCCTAATCAATCGTTTAGAATCGCCCTAATCAACCGTTTAGAATCGCCCTAATCAGTCGTGTAGAATCGCCCTAACTAGCTTTATGGAATCGAATTTTCGTTTCAAAATACGTTTGACATCGCTATTGAACCACCTGTTCTTACCCCACAAGATTTTTCTTTGTTATCTAAACTCCCATATGGAGAATTCAAAGCGTTTGATGAAGTTTAAGCCACAAAGCTTTACAATCCCACAGCTTAACATTATCCGACAATTAGCCCAGTCTTTGTTGCCCGGCCCCTCAACGCCGGTGCACTTTTCATCGTCACCTGTCTATCGCAGTCTTGGTTTATTTGGTCGCGGCTTGTGCAGCGGCGAAGACAACAAAGACAACAGTAGGGCTAGCGGTTTCAATGGCGAAATTCCTATGGACCAGGTGCGCATGAGTCACATGAACTCGAGCGGACCTGGTGGACAGCACGTGAACAAGACTCAGACTAAAGTTGAAGTGCGCCTGCACTTGGGCGACGCTACTTTTATTAGCGAGTCAGTAAAAGCTCAGATTAGGTTAATGCAGGTAAGACTTGGGCTCTCTATCAATGTACACGAACACTTTAAATCAATAAGCTCAGTTAGCTACTGACAGTTAGATTTTAAGTATCAGTAAACTTTGACTCTACTGCCGGCTCACATATTCTCTAAAATGAGTCTCAAATCTCACAGAATCCCTGAAATGAGTGTCAGATCCTCAGAGTCAGAGTGTCAGAGTGTCAAATCCCACAGAATTCCTAAAATCGGTGTCAAATCTCGCAGAATCCCTGAAATGAGTGTCAAACTGATTCGCCACCCAATCCCCAGGCCAGCCGGATCAACAAGTCCGACTGGCTAATCGTGACCTCGGAGCGCACCAAACGTCAGTCACTAAATCAAGTGGACTGTTTGGACAAAATCCGCGCATTCATTCGCCAAGCTGAAGCCGCTTTGAAGCCGCGAACGCCTCTGTCCCCCGAAGCGGCGGCCGTGCTTGCCAAACGTCGCCAGTTAGCCAAAGAGCGTCGGCTAGAGGAGAAGCGCAATAGATCAATCAACAAGTTGTCGCGTAGGCCGCCGACGAATAATTGGCGAGACTCGGACGATTGGGTGTGAAGGAAACAGTTTTGACCCTATTTTATGTTGATTTAACTTGATTTCTTTTCGTGTATATTGATTGTACTCGTAAATGTATTGACATGTACGTTATAATTGTCTATTGTCTATAAGCATTTATATAGAAAAACCTTATTGAATTTAAATTCGAACTCAATTTTTCGAACTATTGTGTCCAATTAAAACGAATTTTTCATGAAACTGCATTGGAACTTCCTTTTTTATTACACGTATTTTTTCAGAAGTCAGGCCCTTCAGAAGTTAGGCAATCCCGTTTGGCAGTACAAATATGGATGGATGACTTTTTATTCGGAATTAGAATATCTAAATTAATTAATTTTTTTAGCTCTTAGTATAGATTTGACATATCTAAATTCCGTAACCGATATTTTAAGACATTTCCTGAATTACGAGCTCGTAAGTTAGTGTCCTGTCTTAAAATAAGCAACGTATCGCATAATACGCCTTAAAATGTGTGTGCGATTGCAAAACAAAGTTTGAAAGTCAAACGTACACTGCATCATTGGTAAAAATCTTCAGTAATATAGTATTTTGATAGAAAAAATAATTCTGAATGATTTTTTTATGCAAGGATTACTTGGAGTCACTAGGAGTTTCTTGGACCCTCTCTAGTATTCCACAGGTTTTTTCGCATTTAAAACATTAAAAACATTAAAAATGCTGATTTTTCATTTTGTTTACTTAGAGTGCTTTTTACAGTAAAGGATAAATGATAGTCCCAGGAGTAAGAAAACACGATGCGAAGTCGCTTTAGAATTTGCTTGTGTATAAGGTATCGAAGCGTAAAGAAGATAGTCCTTATTTGATGCTTAATCAACGGATGTTTTCTGAAGATTTTCTTACCAAGTGCCTTAGCAAAGAGATGTGGAGCTGTCATTATCCATTCCATTTGCTGCTCTTTTAAGAGGTACATGTATATAAGCAATCCTTCAGAAAGCGACTAGTTTGTGATGTGATCCCTGGCCTGGCCACCCAGTTTTTCATTTTTGCGCCCTGCTCAAACGTGCTGTAGCCTGTTTACCTAGGTGGGGTAGGAGTGTAACAGCCCTCTCCTACCCCTGGGCACTAGGCTAGTTAGGGGTCATTCACGGGTCACTGGAGATTGCGCAACGGGTGTGGTGACCTTGACGCCCACCCCACCTCCGCCTATTGTTCTCTTTTTCGGATGGTTGCGCAACCACATCGAACTTGGTGACCCCGGAACGTACTTGGAGATAACTGCGTAATCACAGCTTCCTGGCAGTATTTTTCCTATCTTTCTAGCATGTATAATAAGGTTTTGCATAATTAATTAGCTGATTGCGCAACCGCCCCACCCCCGAGGGTCGTCTGTGACCCTTCGGCGACCCCTGTCACGTGACTCATTTCAGCCAATCGGAGCGAAGCACCAGGTCAAGTTCGGGTCAGGTTCGTCGCAGTCACGGCTCACGCGCGTGACGAGTGATTGTCACGTGAGTTTGGGGCTATAAATACCAGCCCAAAATCGCCCCGAAATCTCCAACCTTTCGGGACTCCGAGACGCTATTCTAATTCCCTGTCGAGTAATCTCCAGGACGCCTCGCCCGACTGGCCCCTGTTGGTCGAGCATCTCCCGACAGTAACTTCCCCCCGTCGACGTCACATTCCGGCGGTGCCTGACTGGTTGATCAAGCCCTATTCCGGTCAGTAGAGTCCTCCCTTCCCCCCGTCGACGTCACATTCCGGCGGTGCTTGCCCGGTCGACCAAGTCCTGTCCCGGTCAGTTGAGTCCTCCCTGCCCTACATCCCCCGTGTCAGCGTTAGTGTCAGCATCAGCATCAACATCACGACGACCCGGCAATCACGAGCACGCGCAGCTGCGACTCCGAGCCTGACCCCGATCTGCCCGAGGCTGAACTCCGAGCGGCTGTGGGGAGTCACATCCGATCTTTGCTGCTTGAATTCCTGCCTTTGTGTGCCTTTATCTGTCTAGGTGTAGTCGTAGTCAATTTACTTAATATACCGCATCGTGCCGCCTGGGTAGCTGATCTAGGTTTAATCTTAGTTTCATCTTAATTTATAAATTTATTAGAATTTCTTTGCTTATTTAATTGTTTCATTAAGCTATTCCGCAGCTGGCTTAATCCGCTAGTGCGCCGCCGTGGGGATCAATGCCTGAGATTGGAGGCCGCCCCAATGTACTTTAATGTGAAGCCAGTGGCGCGATTAGGAGTAGTTAGCGCGCCCCTGGCCATCTTAGTTAGATAATATTTCATCCCCCCAAAATCCTCTAAAAACCGTGCACAGACAGGAGCCAATAAGAGTCGCTCATTTCACCTTGCTAGGCGCTTGCGATCCTCTATTTGGGATAAAACCCTCATAACAGATACGTACTTTTAGCGTAGTAGCAGCTCATGGCCCGTTTAGCGATGTAGTCTAAAGATTCTAATCCGAAATCAACCTCGAAAAGACACTTCCTGTGCCCTTTAGAAAGTCCTTGATAGAGCCTGTCAGCCCATCTAGATGCCCCTGCACAGAGTCCCTTCATTCGGCTATTGTGCTCTGACTGATGCCCTAAAACAGCTGGCAATAACACCGCCCGGGAGCCCCATCTCGTTAGGAGGCAGTTACAGGAGTCTGTCTCCGCAGGAGGCTGGTGGCAGGTCCTGGGTTCGCACCCCAGGATTACCATTACAAAACTCCTTGGGCCAGTCTTAGCACTATAGGATCTTAGCCGCTCCGCCACACCCAAAGCTACCCAAATCTATCATCTGGGGGCGGGTCAAACAGGAAGGCAAGGCCTGGCTGGCGTTGGAGCCAGACTCACGCAGCCAGCCCGGCCAGGTGGGGCCGTAAATACATCATTTGTTACTTTTTAGTTCAGCTATTAGTGCATTTTACTAATTACAGATTCACTTTCTCGATTGCATTCGTCAACGTCAAAACAAAAAGCATTCATTGTACAATGGCAACGCAAATTAGGCCGGTACCCTACCTCGGGGTGAAAAAAACAATTAATTGCAGCCTCGACGACTTTTTAATTGATAATAAATAACAATCTCAACATAAGTTATTCCAAAATAACATCGCTGAGAAATTTACGGAACTTTGGTTAAATGTGGCTGCTACGATGCCAAGAGCCCCAAATTTGCATAAATTTACACTAATCCTCTCAGGCAAGTGGAAATTTTTTATTTTCCTATTAGCTGTAAATGCAGCGCATGCAAATCTATAAATTTTTTAGATCTAATTAGATTTTTTGAACTCTAAAACAGACTCTTGTGAGATAAAAACACGAACTTGCGTTTTTTACGGATTTATATAAAAATTAATTACTCGTAGAAACAGCTGATTTATTTTTTGATTCTAAAAATTTCCTTAAACAGAACTTGACTGAACGGACCATACTGGAGAAAGGGTTTTTACTATCAACTGAATAAAAGTATATATATTTTTATGCGATAGTCATAAATAAACTTAGTGTTAGTTTATAATTTTTCTTAGATACTGTTTATGCGTGTTTTCCTAGCACTAACAGAATTTTGCCTTCAAACGCATCATATCTGATCAACAGAAAGTCATGGCTTCATCTTGCTGCGGTGTAAAAAAGTCGAAACTTGATGAAGTTGAAGTTGATGCTTTAAATGATAATGGACACAATGGATCTCTTCTACCCTATGATGTCAGTGAAAATAGTGTTGCTAAGAAAGAGATGTGCTACTATTGCTTTGATGTTCTGAGAAATGGTCTTGGTATAAGTAATGGAGAGCCTCTAAAAAGTCCAACGTCTTTTTCGAATGAAGCCTTGTAAGTGCAAAATTAAGCTATTTTTACATTTTAATTTTTGTCCTTGTTCCTGGTTGCTAGGACATATTAAATGGGCTTATATAATTTCATTGCCCTAAGTTAGGGCCTAATTTATACTTTATACTCTATAGACCTATGCCTATTAGCCTAGAGTAGTAAGGTCTATAAAGTTTATACAAAATTCAGTAAATGCAATTTTTTAGTTTATTTTAGATATATGCCTATCTATCCAATATTTTATTTGGTAAGGTTATTGGTCAAGTTGGTAACACAATATTTCAATGACAATCATTTTGGTAACAATTTGCTTTGAATTTTTGTGCTTTTCATTCTGAAATAATATAAATAATTACTTGAGTTGTCAGTTTTATATTAGTCTTTACTTGGTTAAATAATTTGACTTTAACAAATGCAATATGGGTTATTATTCCTCATTTGTTACCAATTAGGCTAACCAAATTAGGTTCTATGTGGCTTGTATAGTCTTTAAAAAACACACAAATTTTTAAGAAAAGTTATTGCTATGCAAGTAGCTAACTTGAGTGAGTAAAAATTAATATTACTTTTAGCTGTATAATAGCTATTGTACTACTTTGCATATTATAGCCTAAAAGTATTATTGTTGGGCTAAAAGCTCAAAAAATTCAAAACAAATTGATACTAAGTTGTTAGCTTAAATATGCTATAAGCAATATGCATATATCTGTATGCAAATTAGGCCTAAGGCTAAGAAATTATATTTTTACAAAAATCTTCAAGGCAAGTATTTAATCTATACATAAAGATTTTGCTATTAAAAAGTATTAATACATGTTATCGGCCTATACTATAACATCTATCATTCAAATTTCAAATTCAAATTCAAATTTATGCTTTTAATATGCTTTTTAAAATGTCTGCATTACACTTATATAACCATTTTAATAAAAAGGCAAAGAGAGGGTTTCCCAAGTCATAAATTTAAATTAAACTATTGCAGTATAAAAACATTCTAATTTTATAAATTATTGTTTCTGCTTAAATGGTTTGACTACCTTAGAGCCATGCTAAAATACACTGTTAGTGCATTTTAGAATTCATGACAAAGTAAGTCAGCAATTTAAAGCATTTTAAATTATACATTGAAAATTTATTAGGGCCCTATAGAATAATTTGCTATTTGATTTTACCACTATTTAACTGTTTTAAAATTCTAAAAACCTATAAAAATAAACCCAAGTAGAATGCAAGACGGGGCTTTCAGGACAGTAAGAATCGCCCTTTTCTATATGCGCCTATAACTAAGTAAAATATCCCCAGGCACTTCAGCAAAAATAGGGTACCTCCCCTTTTTGACCAAAAGTCACCAGATCCCATTCACTAGCCTAAATTTAATATGTCCCCATAGATTCGTATCTTTTCCCCAATGGGTCCTCTGGGACAGAGGAAAAAACTGGGACAGCCACAAAAACCTCGTAACATGCAAAAAATCATAATCCATAATCCATTATTTTGTTTATCCTGGCGAGTTCAATGGACCTCACGCTATTATCTGGAGACATTAAACCTAAGCCTTATTGTAGCTTATAAAATATAATTTCACAATACATGATATCTAATTCTTGAATATAAATTCCTTATGAAATAACCCGTAGAAAAAAAAATAAATAAAAAAAATCCTGACAATTCAGGAAAATCCTGACAATTCAGGAATCCTGACAATTCAGGAAAATCCTGACAATTCAGGAAAATCCTGACAATTCAGGAAAATCCTGACAATTCAGGAAAATCCTGACAATTCAGGAAAATCCTGACAATTCAGGAATCCTGACAATTCAGGAATCCTGACAATATTTATTTAAATGATTTATTTTAATATATGTTATACACATGTTATACATGTTATACATGTTCTTAGTAAAACTTATTAAAGTTATTCTTAGTCAAACTTTTTGCGCTTATCATGCTCGTCATCATTATAATCCTCCAGTAGGTCGTCTTCATCCATCGGATCTTCTCGTGGCAGGCAAGGCTGATAGGTTGCCTCCGGATCATTGGTGGCAAGCGTTGCGAAATTCACATCCTCTTCACAATGCTTTTCAATGGCTCTTTTGTACTTCAGTAGAGTTTCCATACTGTACCCAGTGTACAGTAGTCCTTTGTGTTTTTCACCAAACTTTCCGAAATTGGACAGCCGTTCCGTGAACTTCATG
Source organism: Macrostomum cliftonense (assembly GCA_950096795.1). Taxonomy (NCBI): domain Eukaryota; kingdom Metazoa; phylum Platyhelminthes; family Macrostomidae; genus Macrostomum; species Macrostomum cliftonense. Next base: position 3,405,670 of record CATNEM010000162.1, read on the forward strand.
CCGATCCCCAGCATGTTGGCTACTTGAGCGAGAGTCTTGTCGCCCTTTAGGTAGTTGACCAGGCGGCCTTGGGCGAAGTTGGCGAGGCACTTGATGATGTCGATGTCTCCAACTAGCTCCACCAGCTTCTTAAATTGTTGAATAGCCTCGGCGTCTGATATTCCACGATCCTCGTTGATTGGTTTTAATAGCTTTTCCAGTGAATCAAACTGTGTTCGGATCACGACATCATTGCGGCTGTTGTCCTCGAGCTTGATTTTTAGACGTTGGATGAATTTTTTTTCCTCTTCTTTTTTGCTGGGGGGTTTATCTTCCTTTTCTTTGTCTTTCTTTCGTTTAGCTCCAACCTCTTTCTCCAGCTTTTCTAAACTTTTAAGCAACACTGTGCGATCTTTAAGATTTAGCTCGCTAACTTTTAATACTAAGGCTTTTGGGTCGCGCTTAGCGATTTTATCAATGTAATCGGCTATGTCAATTGAATTATCCATATTTGAGAGCGAGAGCGAGAGCGAGGCGGGCGAGCTTCCATATATATGCGCCCTGCTAGAAAATTCTAGAATTTTCTGAAGGGAATTCAATGGCTACAAGGAACTGCCTCCCTGCGCCTGCCCAATCCTGCCCAAAACTATACAGCTCATTTCCTGACTTGTGCAGGAGTGTACAAAAAAAAATATGCACGGGCTGTCTGTCTCTCTCGTGTACGCTGCTTCTACTGCTTAGAAAAAGAAGGATAGATTAAAACGCTTTCTCTATCCCAAGCTCTTTGAGCAGTCGTCCCAATTCCCTGTCCGGCGCGTGCAATACAAAACCCACCGATCTCTCTTTTCCCATGCACCCGCCAACCCCCAGCCCTAACTTAGTCTTTCCAGCTATAACTCCTTTAACTAATTTCCTCGCCATACTCTCTCTCCAACCGCTCGATGCCCCCATACTGTCTAGACTTCTAAGCATTTCCTTGTCCCATCGGTGTTTCTCATTTGGGAAGTCGCGGTACTTAATATCATGTTCCATACATACCTCATCAAGCTCATTTACAGGCTCATGACCCGGATTAGGCACATTGTTGGAATCTAACTGAATTTCAAGAGGGTTCAAAGGTCCGCAATACTTATATCCAGGGATTGTCCAACCATTATTTGGCTTCGGAAGCTTTTCAATTATTCCGTGAATGTCGGGCATTTTAATTTATTTTTTATTAAAAATTAAATTAAAAAATAATGACTGAGAACAAATTACAAGCAATCTATTACCGTGACAACGGTTATTTTGTTGGTAAAAATGCCGTCTCCAAATTAACAGAACTCAGTAAAGAACCAAAACAAATAGTAGAAAAATGGTTGTCTAAACAGGCTGTTTATCAAGTCTATTTCCCGCCTGTTAAATTTACAAGACCCCACTTCAACATCTATAAGCCTAATGAGGCGCACCAAGCTGATCTTCTGTTTCTCCCAAATGATTCTGGGTATAAGTACGCTCTCACTGTCATTGATGTAGCTTCGCGTTATAAAGAAGCAAGGCCGCTTAAAACAAAACAGTCTCAAGCTGTAGCAGACGCTCTGCAAGACATATACGAAAATTCACCCTTAACCTACCCAGACCTCCTCATGACCGATCCGGGTAAAGAATTCATGGGTCGAGTTAAAACTCTAATGCAAAAAAATAATACAAAAATTCGTTACGGTAGAACCGAGCTTCACAGAGATCAAGCCTTCGTAGAAAGATTTAATCTAACTTTAGCCAAGCGACTATTTACTAAGCAGACAGCAGAGGAGCTCAAACTGAAGAGCGGACAATACTACACGAAATGGACAGACAGACTCCCAGTAGTAATCAGTCAGCTTAACAATGAAGTTTCTCGCATGACAGGCCTAAAACCTTCAATTGCAATTAAACAAGACAAAGTTCAGCTTAAATCGCCCAATCCACAACAAAAAAATTATCCAAAGCTCCCAGGAGTTTATTCTCCGGAAATTCTCACAAATTCTGAGTTTGTTCGATTCCTTTACCTGCCGGGAGAATTAGAAAAGGACACAAAGAGACGAGCAACTGACCCCTATTTCAGTTTAGATGTACATAAAATAGACAGACATTTTACAACAGCAACGGGTGACTACTATTTTCTGTCTCAAGCCTTTAATCCTAAATCCCCTACAAGATCATTTGCCAGAGCAGAACTTCTCGTCATTCCAAGTGACACAGAAATAAATTGAAAAATAAATTAAAAAATAAAAATGTACAAAAAATGATCGAAACCAGAACAGTTAATAAAATTAGCAAAATCATCGACTCCAAACAACCAGGTTTTGTAACTATTAAGGGTATGAAAGTGAAAGTCGATCCGTTACAGCAGCAAATCCATTGTAAAGATTGTAATCACAGCATTACAGATGAAAAGACAGGGGGAATCCTGCCTCTCGCTGCACTGATTCCAATAATTGCGGGTGCAGTTGGTGCAGCAGGTGGAGTTGCTGGAGGTGTTGCAACGGCTGTGAAAGCGGGCAATGACAGGGCTCACCAGGTAGAGATGCAGAAAATCGCCAGAGAAAAGGGAGTCACAATTAAAGCAGGTGAAGGCTGCCCCTTCGCTACTAATCCCTGGGAAAACGAAAACATTTCAAAATCCGACGTCCTAAAAGCTATAATGACATTGCATAAAGCAGGATTTACAATGCTCCGGATGTGAAAAGATAAAAGCAGGGATCTGATCAGTAATACTCAAATTAATCAAAAGTTGTTAGCCCAGAGAAGTTCAAGCAAAAGCTAAGGGTGACCACCCAAAAAAATTTTTTTAAACTGATAGAAAAAACATGCCGAAAGCAAATCCAGCAAAAGATTCTGTAAACTCTTATTTTTCTAAAGATTTTTCGCGAAGCCAAAATCTTTCATTTCAGGACAAAAGCAAATATCTTCAAGAACTCTGTAAGCAAAAGTTCAATACAGACCCAGGATACCTAGGCAGCTATGAGAAACAATTAGAAGTAATAAAGCAACTACAGTCATCAGATCAGTACACCCCAGTAAAAAACCCAGCAGCTGAACACCAACAGAAGAGCCGCAACCTAGTTAACAAGTACCAAACTCTCACAGGGCAAAATCTCCCTAAATACCCACAGAATAAACAGGAACAGGATGACCTGGAAAGAACAATCCACCAAATTGAGTCAGAGATGAACCAAGAAGACATTCAATTTGCAAAGAGAACTTTTACAGACCACTACATAGAGTACACCATTCCCGCCAAACACAACACAGCAACATCCACAACAACATCCAACACAACAACGACTCCTGACGTAAATGACTTCAGAGATGACATTCAATCAGTTATCAATCACACACTTAAAACTCGCAAAACCTTCAAGCTTCAGCTCTCGTTTTTATTGGAATTTTATATGCCTACGAAACCCACCGAACATCTTGAATATTACATGACCACTAAGGCTTCACCCTTTAGTCCAACCGATTCACCAGACCCTTTTCTACAAGAAGTTAGTAAAAAGATTGACTCCTTTACATCAAGAGGTTCTGGTTGGGTTGTTACTCGGATTCGAAAAGTTTCAGCTATGATTTTCAAATTCGATCCCCTTAAAGCTTCTTCTTACCTGGAACTACCAACAAAGCTCGCCAATAAAAAGGCATGTATCAACGTGAAGAACTATGACAACTGCTGCGCTTTATGGGCGGTTTTGTCAGCATTATTGTACGACAAGGATCGAGCCCATCCTGAAAGAACTTCACATTATAAGACGTATTTTGACGAGTATTTTACCAAGTGTATCAGCAAAGGAATATTATTTGAGAAAGGAGGTTTAGCAGTCTCTCAAATCCCCAAACTAGAGGAAGTGTTTAATAATAAAATCAGAATCACCGTATTCGAGTGGAATGAAAGCAAAGAGAAAGTTGAAATTGTTAGGAGTAGCAAGAATATTCTAGACGAAGACCCGACCCGACACCCAGCAGCCAGGCGCACTGATGTCGATCTTCTAATAATTGGAAACTTACAGTCTGAGGCCCATTATGTTTGGATTAAAGATCTTTCTAGGCTTCTCCACAAGCAAATGACAAACCACAAAGAAGCCGTATCTATCTGCAGATTGTGTCTTAAGTATTATTGTGGTGGTAAAGAAAGTCGGGAGGCAAAACTCACAGAGCATGAACTCACCTGTGAGGACCATCCAACTAACTGCTCTCTTCCTTTCGGTAACCAGAAGTATTTACGGTTTAAAAATTATCACAAGATGGAGAAACTTCCCTTTATTGTATTTGCCGACTTTGAATGTTCAAATGTTAACGGCAAGCACGTCCCAAATTCAGTAGCATACGTTTGCATTGGAAATTCTGATGTCATCGAGTATAACCACTTCTTCGGGGAAGACTGTGTTAAACAGTTTATATTTAGAATGCTAGAGTTACGTAGAACATTTAGCGCAATCCCACCTGTGCCAATCAATATGACCGAACAGGATGAGATCAATTTTCAATCAGCGACCCGTTGCTACATATGCAGAAAAGCATTTGAAGACAGTTTAAAGAATCCGAAAGTTAGAGACCATTCACACTTCGACGGCGGCTTCAGAGGTGCCGCACACAAAACCTGCAACCTAAAGCTAAAAAATAACATCCACGATTTAAATATTTTTCTACATAACGCTCGTTCATACGACCTGCACCTAATCGTTGAAAGAATAGGTGAAATAGAGGGCATTCACCTCGACTGCATAGCTGAGAACAAGGAAAAGTTTAAATGCCTCAACATAACAGAGGTGGGGGCGTCCGGTTCACTAAGTGGTTGTTCTGGTTTGGTTAAAATCAAGGATACTTATCTGTTCCTACAAGCCAGTCTAGAAGACCTAAGTAAAAATCTAACAGATGAGCAATGCACTTATACAAAAATCCTGGCAAAAATATTAGCAAACCAAGATCCCGAATCTTTCAAGCTACTCAGAAAGAAAGGCTTCTACCCTTATGAGTATGTGACCGGTTTGCACATCTCGCACGTCTTTGAAGGTGAACTTCCACCAAAAGAAAAGTTCTTCTCGCAGCTAAAAAACTCAGGAATTTCTGACAAAGACTATGAGCACGCACAAGCAGTCTACAAACATTTCAACTGTCAAAACTTTTTTCAATACCACATGATTTATCTTTACACTGATGTTTTTCTTTTGGCCGATGTGTTTCAAACCTTTAGAAACACCTGGTACACAGCATATGGTCTTGATCCCGCACATTATGTAAGTTTGCCTGCTACCAGCTGGGAATCTCTACTTAAAATGAAATGGGATGAAAACCCAGACTGGTATGTTGAACTTCTAACCGACATTGACATGTACAATTTTATAGACACAGCGAAAAGAGGCGGCATATCAATCTGCGTGAACAGATATGGAAAGGCGAATAATCCATATCTCAAATCTTATGACCCAACGAAACCCACAAATTATATCGTTTATTTAGACGCCAACAATCTCTATGGCTGGGCAATGAGTCAAGACTTACCGGTGAGAGACTTCCAGTGGCTCCCCGTATCACAAATTCCTTTAGAGTATTCAGCATCAGCGTTTTCGATACCTGCGATTTACGAGGTTGACGTAGAAATTCCCTATGAACTCCATGATCATTTCTCTGACTTTGCGCCATTCCCGGAGAATATTAACTGCCCAAAGATTATCGAGCACCCAGATGGCTCATGGAACCTGTCTACAGAAAACGAACACACAGCTAAACTCACCCAAAACCTACACAACAAGACTCGCTACAAAATTCATTATAAGCTGCTACAGTACTTCATATCCTTAGGCTGTAGGGTCACACATGTACATAGGGCCCTCAAATTTACAGAAGAAGCGTGGATGAAACCCTACATAGAAAAGAACACCCAGTTCAGAGCCAAAGCAACCAACAACTTTGACAAGGATCTGTTCAAGCTGGCAAACAACTCTGTATACGGCAAGACTCTTGAAAATGAGCGCAACCGCACGAATCTAAAACTCGTCACCGTTCATGAGCGTGACATCATTCAGAGAAATATTTCTAAACCGACTTTTAAGGAACTTCACGTCTTCAACGATTACTTAGGGGCGGTTCTATTCTATAAGACAAAAGCAACACTCTGCAAACCTATATTTACAGGTGTCACTGTGCTTGATGAATCGAAGCGTCTTATGTACAGTTTCTTCTATGACATGAAACGACAATACGACACTCGGTTAAAACTTCTTTACACTGACACCGACTCTCTAATTCTAGACATTCAGACTAAGGACATCTATCAGGACATGCTTGAACAAAACCACCTCCCTTACGATTTGTCAGAGTACCCAGAATCATTTAAAACTTTGAAAGGGGATCAAGTGTTCGACCCATCCAATAAAAAAGTAATTGGTAAAATGAAAGATGTAGAGGCAGGTGATGTTATCTCCGAGTTCATTGGTTTGAGATCAAAATCGTATTTTGTAAAGTGCGGTGAAAGCAATGAAAGCAATGAAAGCAATGAATCAGGAAAAGTAATTAAGAAGTCCAAGGGGATTCCAAAGCCTGTAGTTAAGAACTCTCTGCATGAAGAGGCCTACAGAGATGCCCTGTTACATAATAAGAAAACTACACATGAATTTGTAAAGCTTCAGTCGAAGAACCATAATATTTTTACCATAAACCAGAAAAAGATTGGCCTGTCAGGGGCAGATAATAAGAGGGTTGTCTTTCAAGACAATGTTACGAGTCTTCCATTTGGACACTGGAGGCTGAAGTATAAGGTTTAAAAAACGTAGACTAAATTTAAAAAAATAATGACAAAAATAATGACGACAAATATTTTTCTGGAACAGTTGGCAAAAGAACTAGAAATCCCAAACTTTAGAGGCGTCTTTATGAAGGATACATTACCTGAATCCCACGCACTGAAAGAATGTGGCATCGAAGAATGTGGCATCGAAGAATGTGGCATCATGAACTTTGACACTGCCGAGAAACCAGGGTCTCACTGGGTTTGCTGGGTGATTGATCCAAACAGAAAGCATAAGTACTACTACTTTGATAGCTATGGGACGGGCGTTCCTGATGAGCTAAGGGAATATATGGGAGCTCCAAAAATCTACCGCTCAGAATTTATTCTGCAGGGGCTTAGCAGTGATATTTGTGGAGAGCTGTGTATGACTGTTTTATATGCAATGACTAAGACTCGAAAAAGCTATAGGGAAATCATTTTAAGTTTAAATGTTTAGTTTTTTTTTTGAAGCGTGTTTGATTGCATAGTTTTTGAAGACAGTTTCGATATCATTTCTCAATTGGCTCATGTCATCAATGCTATTCAGATGTACATGTTGCTCATTGAGCTGCTCATAAAGTTTTTGAATGCTTTGAAACTCGTCTTCTGAAATGAACTTGTCTTCTATTGCTTTTGAAATATACCCGGTGATAGAAGACTGGATGCTTTTCTGTTTTGCTTGCATTTCTTGCAGATGCTTTAGCTTCTGGCGTCTGCTTCGAGTTAGAGCTCCTGTAACCGCTGAAATGAGACCACACGAGGCCCCAATAACTCCAAGTGGAATGGCGATTGGTGCGGTGATAATGGGAAGTGTAGAAACAGCAGCTGCAGATCCGCTTAGAATTGACACTGACCCGAGAACCATATTAATATACTCGAAAGCTTGGCACTGTTTGTTGAAGCGTTTCAGTTTGTTAGAGTTTTTCATAAGGGCGGTTTCAATGTCATTTCGCATTTTCTGAATCTCTACAAGGCGGAACTGTTGAGAGTTGCAGGTAAAAGTATTGATTGTAGGATAGAGAGGCGCACTAGGTGCTATATTTGGTTGTGGGTCATACAGAGAATCATTTTCGGCCATTTTTTATAGGTAAAAAATTTTTTTTCTATTTTACGATCGGGCGTCTTCAATGTCAATGTCAGGGAGATTGTGCTGTCGCTCCAGGCGACTAATTCGTCTCAAAGTTTTCCCCCACTTGTTATAAATTCTATCCAGATAGAGCGTATGCGTGGCAACATCTCTTTCTATCTTTTTTATTTTTGCTACATTTTGATTAATGGTTGTTCTCCAAGCGGTAAATAAGGCATCAGTCTCTGCTTGTGAATAGGAATCAAGGATGTCTCGCTTTTTATTAATCGCTGTTCTTATAGTAATGTCTTTTGCATTGATTTCCGATCTGAGAGTTTGAGCTAGAGTCTCAACGATGGCGGTCAGCTTTGCTATTTTTGCCCGCAAGTCTTCAATGTTTATTTGATGATGGTGTGCTGACCGTTCCAATGGTTTTAAGCGGCCTTTAATTGGTCCGATCTCCGGGATCTTTTCGTCAACGTTAATGTAGCGCCTGTCAAGGAAAGCAAGCGAGTGTGCAGTGGAGCCACTAGTAGATTCGCCAGCAAAGTTTATGGACATTTTTGTTTGTTTTTTTTTAATTACGCTACTGTTCTTTTCTCTTTGTTAATCATCACGAACTGATAAGGTTTATTCCACTTCTCAAAGCATAGGTTAACAAATTCTTCCTGCGATACCTTTCGACCATCGTTCTTTCGATCAAATGGAGGCTTAGTAAAATGGGCAGGAGCAATCACCTCGTTACTTAACCTCTTCAGTCGGTCTTGCGGTATGGTTGGGAACAAGAGGATCAGATTGCAGTTCCCACGAATAGTTTTGTTTGGCAACTCAAACCAGTTTTGGGTTATATAGATTACATTACAGTTGTTGTGACGACCCCTGGTGAAATAGTTTTCAATTTGCTTCTGGGGCCCTGTCATGCAGTCATCAAAGACAATCAAGTGCTTCCTTCCCTTTTCCAGTTCATCAGGCTGAGGGAGAAGTTTAGTTTTAGGATCAATTTGCGGGTCCCCATATGTGAACACTTTAATGTCGTGCCACTTTTCATTATCTGGGATATGGCTAGCATATTCACTGGCGACAATTTCTGGATCACTGGGCAGCTTGGATTGGTTATTAAAACACTGAATGATATGCTCCTTTTTTAGTTTGTTCTGTAGACCTGCAATCAACATCTTATACTCATCTTGATACAGAGTGGGTGAGTAGATGTGCAGTGTGTCATAGTCAAGAAATCCTGGTCTGAGAAGCATGTTAAAGATTCTGAATGTCTTCCCTGAGCCTGATTCTCCAACAACAATACATCTGAAATGACTAGGAATTGCCTCGTTATGAGTAAATTTGATTTGGTTCCGAGTCCAATGAGGGTTGAAGTCATTTGAAAAATCCATTTTAAAGTAAAAATTAAAATAAAAAAAACAACATGAATTTCGCTGGCGTCGTAAATCAACCTTCCAACACTTACAAGCTGTCGTTCCTAGACTCTAGGTACATCAACACAGACGAAATCACAAGACAAGACACCTCGCAAAATGCAAAACTTAGTGCCCTATCAAAACGTATACAAGCCCTAGAATCGGAGAATTCTGCATTGAAATCAAGAGTCGCTGCACTAGAATCGGAGACAAATCTCCTGGAAATAAGGACAAATACCCTGGAACCGCAGACAAATGCCCTAGAATCAAAGACAATCGACTTGAGATCAAGAGTCGCTGCACTAGAATCGGAGACAAATCTCCTGGAAATAAGGACAAATACCCTGGAACCGCAGACAAATGCCCTAGAATCAAAGACAATCGACTTGGAACGCCGCCTGGCAAATCGCCTTGAGTTCACGGCCGCGGACCGTAAACGCGTCGCCGACGCGGCAGTAGAAAGCAACTGTGTAAAAATACATTCGGCCTTTATATTTTCTGCACTTATGGACGCAATATCGGCGCTACAGATCAAGACATATGGTCATGAAAAACAATCCTGGACAACTTTGTTACACGAAATAAAAAATTTGAAACGAGGCAACCGTGGCAGACCGTCTTGCGATTCGAACACAAACCTTCCCAAATTTACTTTAACAACGTTAGTGTCTCTGGCACTGGGTCCATAACCGGTGCGTGTGTGTGTGTGTGCGTGTGTGTGTGTGTGTGGTTTTTTTTACTTATATATGTTTTTGCTATTAGTCTTGTACCCCCAGAAAGCACCTTAGTCGTATTTAAAACCGCTGCCTTTTTTAAGATCGGCTCTCATCTTAGCATAAACAGATGGATCAATGCTATCAGCGCTTGGTGCCAATGAATTTGGTGCGAGTGGTTGAACATTTTGGTGAACATCATTTATAGTGTCCTTGATCTTCTTCGCAGCTGTGACTACACTTCCCGCCGCCTCGGCAGCATTTTTTATATTTTCTTTGTTCTCACTGATGACTTTGAAAATCTTTGCCCCCTGGGCGATCAAATCAGCAATACCGTTACCCGATCGCTCTTTTCTTGGATAATGACCTGCTGGAAAAAGTCCAGATCCTCTTTTAATGAGCTTTAATTCGTTCTCATCGTAGTATTTAGGGACGTCTTTTTCGAAGATTAGTGGCATTTTTTATGTGAAAAAAAATTATTTTTTATTGAACCTTGAAAATAAAAGTTCTCTTGCTCTTTTATCGATGTACTTCTTTTCTAGCATTTTATCAAGAATATGAACAAACTCTTTTCTATTCTCATCCTTTAAACCTGTCTTTGCTGCTCCTAGGAGAACGACTAGTCGCTTGTAGACTTCAGGCATCCCTGTGCCGGTACTTGCAGCTGATGTATCTGGTGATGTCTCTGGTGATGTCTCTGGTGATGTTTCTGGTGATCTAATGTCTTGCCTTGGTGTGAAAACTCTGTTTGAAATTCGCTGCATTCTATCTGGTGAGAACTGCTCTAGATGCCTCCATACTTGTGGATTTGCCGTTTTGTAATTAGCTACTTGAGTTGGATCTGCTGTCTCAAGTCGAGAGAGTACATCTTCTTCTGTTAATTTTTGAGGGCTTTGTTGTTGCTGAGGCATCTCTTGTTGCTGAGGTATCTCTTGTTGCTGAGAGAGTTGTTTTTGCTGTTCCTGGTAATTTATGACTTCTAGCTGATCGGGCAGGTCAAACCATTGTTTAAAGTGCTTATACTTTCTAAAGCTGTTCAGGTCGACCCCATTGACATGTAAAAATTTGAGTATGTCAGGGACTTTAAGGATGTCTATGTCTCTTTGTAAAGCAAAAGTCACCAGATCTTTATAATTGTTTAGCTGTTTCGCAGAAATAGTTTCTTGATTTTTAGTCATGAAGTTGAGCAATACTTGGGTGAAAGCAACTTTCTTTGAGGTGTTTTCTCCTTCCCCGGCCGCGCCTTCTTTGATGACTCCAATACTTTCTTTCGTTATCTCAAGATGATAATCCACAGGATCATTAGAAATATTTTTACGCCAGACACTAACACCAAAGACGAGTTTGCCTTCATATTCTACTGGCCCAAAGAAGTTATCTGTTACTTTCAATTTTTGCTGAGATGCTTGAGGAGACGTTTCGCCAGGTGGAATTTTATTCAGCGTATTCTGAAACTGGCTCTCTTGAATCTCATCAACAGCTTCCTTAACTGTTTCAATGGATTTCTTTGCTTCGGTGTATCCCGGTTTGTGAAACTCAGTGGCGGCTTGGATAAACTCATTGTAGGACTGCTGCTCTTTGTTAATTAACCCAGTGACTCGTTTTTTAGCTTCTGCAAGCTTCTCCAAGTCAGAGATGTAATGAGAATTTTTTCGCTTCATTTTTTTATTTTAATTTTTTAAGTTAAAAAATGAACGATCCTCTGACGCCAGTTTTCTATAAAATCAACAAGCCTATCTTGAGTGATGACAGCACAATCAAAGCGACTCAAGTAAGAGTCCCCAGTCATGAAAATCAGAATGAAACTAATTTGGGCCCCGGTCAAACGCTAACATTCACTTACACTGGGTGTTCATCTCTGGTCAGCGTTCACAGTCTAAGGAGCGGGTTTTACATGACATTCCAATACAAGACTAAAGGCGGTACAAGTGCTGCTGGTGCTAATACTGACAAGCATGACGCTGATGTCACGCTAATCAGCAACTTCTGGGCCTACATGTCTAAGGAGTTTAGCGTGTCGAACGGGAGTACAGAGCTGGAGAGAATTGCCAACTTTGGTGTAGTGTATGACACTCATTGTCTCATTGAAAACCCAGATTTTATTCAACTTGGTAGCGGCGCTGGCTTCATCCCTAATGAGGAGAAAGGAGACGTAAATGATTCAGGTTTTGCAAAAAGAAAAGGGAGATATAACTATGCATTGGCGGGTGCTGATGATGGCGCAAAGAATCCTCAGTATAGAAATGTAGATATATTTGTACCTTTGAGATTCATGAGCGGGTTCTGCAATACTTTTAATCGCCTGACCAGCAACTTTAGCTACACGTTTAGGCTTACTAGGGACGATCGCAACAGGAGTGTTTGGACAGGAGCTGAGCATACTAGAATGGAAGTTAAGCTAGCGGGAGTTGAGCTGTACTTGGAAATCATTGAACCAAAGACAGCACTGAAAGCTGAATATTTGAAGGCTATTGAAAAAGATATTGATGTTGCTTACACAGCTTACATGTGCAGGGATGAACGCAATGAAAGAAGGCAACAGATTTGTATTAAGGAGGGTTCTTGCAGCAACCCAAGGTACATTATTGTCAGTTTGAGAGATCCATTAACTATTAGTCGTTATGAACATGGAAATGTGCGAACAATTCAGCATGAAATCAGTGATAATCTTTACCCGGCAATGCCACAGAATGGAGATTTTGCAGCAAACAAAATTAGTAAATTTTACTGCGAGCTGGTTGACTTAGCCGTTAAGGAGAACAACGGAATCGCTATTACGGCATGGCAGTTCAAGACTCTTTTCCCCATTTTCGGTGCAGACGTATCGGCCAGGCAAATGCCTACTGACAACAGTCCGGTGAATATTGTGACCACTATCGACAGAAGTGAGGAAACACCCGTTGACCTTTTTATCATCTATGCATTTGAGAGGAAAATTAAGCTGAACATGATTAATAATTCTTCGAGTAAGGTTTAAAATAATTTTTTTTGTAAAAAAAAATGGAAGCGATTGCTGAAAGACTAAACAATATCGTGTCGCATTCGAAGGAAAGTATCCCAATTACAATAACTGGTCGACTTACAGATTCAAGTGGAACTTTTATTGAAAAACTTGAGCAACCCATTCGTCTGGACCCAGAGGCAAACTACCATGTTTATCTTAATGACTTTACTGGCTGGTCAAATGTCCCCAACGTGACAGAAAAGAATAACATGTTTTATTACAAATGGAAACAAAGTGGAGGCGAAGTGAAAGAATTTCCGGTTAAATTCCCTGTGAGCACACAGAGCGTGGACACTTATAACTACTTTCTGGAGAACGTTTTTACCAAAAGGGGGCATTTTGAAACTCCTGATGCTGGCAAACCCGAGAATAAACTATTTCCTGTTAAATTGTCCTATGATCTCACTGTAATGAGAGTGGTCATGCAAGTTCATAAAGACGCAGAGGTAGAGTTTAAAGATGACACTTGGTATCGGGAGTTGGGATTTGAAAAGAAAGTTTACAAGGCGGAAACCGCAGCACCACCCGCAACTCCTTCGCCGGGGGCGGTTATGTTGAGCCGCCAGCCAGCACGCGGTTTATTCATGGCTGAAAATATCGCGGATATTGTTAAAAGTTTGAACATTTTGATCCGAAGCAATCTCAGTCTGGACTGGGTCTTCAAGGGAAAGCGATCAAATATTTTGTACAACATTTCTAACTCAGTTGCTGGTGGACAGATGATTGTTGAGAAACCCAATCCAGTAAAAAGAGTTGTGCTCTGTAACAAAGAAATTAATGAAATAGTGCTACAGTTTGAGACAGAAGATGGAGAAGCTGTTGATTTTAACGGTGAAGAGTTTGCAATGACAATTATTATTGAAAGAATGTGAGAGAAAAAAAAATAAAGTGAAATAAATTACAGTTGCTTAATAATTTCTGCAAAGTTATAGTAGCTGTCGTAATCTTTAATAGTTACTCCATGCAAATAATGCCAGTGAATCTTAATCATGCGGTTAAGATTCGGGATGGTTGGTTCAATTTTAGGCCAGAATTTTTTCATATATTCTTTGCATTCCTTCTTGCATTGGTACTTAGATTTGTAATTGGGATGAGGCTTAACATAGTAAGATCCTGGAGAGACGGTTGGAAGCATTTTTATTGAAAATTTATAATTTTTTTTCGGGGTGAGTACCCTGTGTTGATTCCTAAATGTGTTCAAGTTGCTAGAATGAGGCTTAGGTTTAGTGTCTCCGGATGAAAGCTGGAGGTGCATTGAACTCGCTGGGATAAACAAAATAATGGATTATGGATTATGATTTTTTGCATGTTACGAGGTTTTTGTGGCTGTCCCAGTTTTTTCCTCTGTCCCAGAGGACCCATTGGGGAAAAGATACGAATCTATGGGGACATATTAAATTTAGGCTAGTGAATGGGATCTGGTGACTTTTGGTCAAAAAGGGGAGGTACCCTATTTTTGCTGAAGTGCCTGGGGATATTTTACTTAGTTATAGGCGCATATAGAAAAGGGCGATTCTTACTGTCCTGAAAGCCCCGTCTTGCATTCTACTAACCCAATAAAGCATATTCATTACATAAACTTTATAGAGACAATTATAGACATACTTATTTATTGTTTTCTTTGTCAATGCATACTAGTACTCTAGAAGTCAAACAAATATCCACACTGGAAACTTATTTTCATTTCACAATAAGACACCCACACAACTGATTGACATATGATGACACCAAAGCTACATATTGTCCATCCACTATCCAAAATGCCAATTTCTTTATTATTGCTTTTAGCATCCCATCGATTTTTGATATGAAACAATGACAGTGTCAAGTGTGCTATTGCTTTGAAAACTCTGGAATAAAAACATGACTCACCTAACAATGTCACCAACTGCCGATTAATTTAGCCCACTGTTCGTCACGTGGAAAATTGGTCGAGATCGTCGCCTGCGCGGCTGCATTGGCACCTTCAGCAGCCTGGCGCTGCACGCTGGCCTGCGCGAATACGCCATCAGCAGCGCCCTGAAAGACTCGCGCTTTGCCCCCGTGTCTAAGGACGAAGTCGCCAGGCTGCACTGTTCAGTGTCAATCTTGACCAACTTTGAGGAGGCGCGCAATTATCGCGACTGGATTATCGGAGTGCACGGCATTCGGATTGAGTTTGTTTGCGAGCGGGGTCAGCGCAGAACGGCCACTTATCTGCCTGAGGTGGCCAAGGAGCAGAGTGAGTCCCAGTCTCTCAGATAACTTCAGGGACATACGAGGAGTTTGGAGTTTATGGAACTCCAGAATTTTTAGATCGCGGATAACCCCAGACAACCAATAGCACAAATCCCATAAAAATCCAGGCACAAATCCCATAAAACCACGGGCACAAATCCCATAGAAACCACGGGCACAAATCCCATAAAACCACGGGCACAAATTCCATAAAACCACAGGCACAAATCCCATAAAACCACGGGCACAAATCCCATAGAAACCACGGGCACAAATTCCATAAAACCACGGGCACAAATCCCATAAAAATCACGGGCACAAATCCCATTAATCACAGACACAAATCCCATAAAAACCAAGGGCACAAATCCCTTAGCAACCCAGGTCCTGTATTGCAAAAAATCCTTAATCTAATTCATTCTCTGACCGCTTCACATCCTTCTGCCCAGACTGGGACCACGTTGAGGCCATCGACTCGCTGCTGCGCAAAGGCGGCTTCAGGTCGGCCATCACGGAGGACATTCGGGCTAGTCTGCGCGTCACTCGCTACCGCTCGGAGAAGGTGACGGTCTCCTACGCCGAGTACATTCACTCGAAGCAAAACGGCTATCACGTCTGACTAAGCTTCAATGCATTGTCCGTGTCGGCTAGACGGACTGATTGGTTGAGTCGAAAATTTTCTAAGAAATGTTCAGGCGGTAGAAGAGAGACTTAATGAATTATCTAGCTGTTTTTGCGTTGTAATTAAATTTATTCTTCATTAAATTCATATTTAGCTGGTAAAGTTTATTATTTATTGCTCTTTTAATAGCTTACACAAAAAAGCCTTACAAGATAGGTTCTTTTTAACTGTTTAATTAGCTCATAAAGGGTATTTTTATAGACTGAGATAATTATAATTTTTTATTAATTTCTCACTAGCTACTTACAGTAGTTTAACCAGCATGCGTTAGTTATTTATTCGGTTTTATGTAGCAAAATGAAAGTTTCCAGTCTATATTAATTTTGTACGTCTCAGTTTAAAAAATTAAAGCTTTTAATTAATGTTTTGATTTAACCAACAGGAACTATAGCTGATAAATTTTCCTACACTTTGCTTTTTTAATTTCAAATAGAAATAAAACAGCTTGCACGCAGCTTTTTGTCTGATGCACCTAATTATAGTCGATGAATTACTTTATTCTTATTCAAATAGGAGAGTATTTAATTTGTACGCAATTTTTTAATTTTTAATACTATTTGAAACTTTCGGAAATCGTTTATTAACTTTACTCAAAAGCTACTTTCATTGTTGTATAAACATAAGTTTTCACTATAGTCACGTAAGTAGTATGTATATTATTTCAGCAATTCAGTCTAGTAACTGTTTTTACTTTGCTTTTCGTTTGGAGAATGAAATTTTCTTTACACAAACCAACTATTGTGTGCCTGCCTAGTCTGTGGATAAGCTGTGAGGTGGTGGGAACGTTAGTGTCAGAGAATGAAAAGTTCTGTGCACGCACCAGTTGCTTGATGGGCGTTTTATAGAAGTCGTGAGGTGTTGGGCCATTGGGGTTAGAATTTAGTTATCGCGTGACTGGCTTGTATTCTAGCTGCAAGGTGATAATGCTGTTTGGGTAAGAGAATGAAATGTTTTGTGCAAGCACCAGTTTATCGCGTGACTGAAAAGCCGTGAGGTGGTGGGGCTTTTTTGGGTTAGAGAATCTAGTGTTATGTGCAAGCACCAGTTTATGACGTGACTGAAAAGCCGTGAGGTGGTGGGGCTTTTGGGGTTAGAGAATCTAGTGTTATGTGTACGCACCAGTTATCGCGTGACTGAAAAGCCATGAGGTGGTGGGGCTCTTAGGTTGACATCATTCGTTTCGCCTCCATGTTCAAGGCATCCCATCCATTCAGCTATCAATTAGAAGAATAAACTTTTCCTCAACTTTAAGTACTGTACGAATTAGTCCTTTGTGTGGCAATTTTTTATTTTGTAATTCTTAGTTGTTGTGTTGTGGGATAAAATTAATGCTTACTTTTCAAATTAATGCTTACTCGTTACACATGCGTACTTTATTTTTTAGCCCTGAATATAAATGCGACGCTTCGCTCTTTCCTAGGCCGTTTTTTGTACAAAAATGATTTAATTATTACTGGTAAGTGTATGTAGCTACTCGAAGTAGGAAAATTACTGTGAATTTAAAACGAAAACAGGTAGATCGCCGTGTTAATTGAATTATCTTTAACTGTGTTTGATTTATTACATTTTTTCGGCCAGCTTGTCTTCTTAGCCTTATTGAATTTGTTACAAGTTAAAATTGGCTTTAATTAAGGACAATTTAAATATATACGCGCAAGGTGACAGGCAGTGCTTTCACCTGTCCGTTTGTATCTATCATATTATGATATTAGGTACTCCCTGTTTATAAAAAAAGCTTTAGCAAGAGCCATGATGTATGCATGCTTCGACCAACTTTTATTTATTTATGCAATTTCATCAAAATTCTCACAAAGTTTTGTCGCCTGGCTGATAAAAATAGCAGCCATTATTTTATGTTTTTCTTTGATACTTTCCAAAACTTTTAAGGCGATATTTTTAGCAACAACCTTGTTTGTGGCTACTGGTCATCGTTTCTAAGGCTTATTTTTAAGTATCAGTGAAGACTTTTATTATTTCTTAGCAAGTTCGTCATTTTCTCTTCGCCACAGAGAAAGCACTTGGTGACAAGCAAGGACTCCTGTAGGCTGTCTGCCAGCCACCTTCGCACACAATCTGGAGCACCTCATCATCACCCCCCTATCTTATGCTATCGTTTATTGCATTGTTCTAAAAACGTTGCCCAGTTGCCACTTCACTCGCCTGGCGCCGACAAGTCTGCAGCTTCGGCTACAGTAAAAGATAATTGCAGAGGCCAATCAAGCAGCTAGCGCTTTTCTTTTTCTAACTGCACTTGAGACTAAAGGACCAAAAGAGAGAGAAGTTTTCCGAGAAATGGGGGTTGCTATCAAGGCTGTGGTTGCATTTAAATAGCGCAGGCAGTGTTACGAGTTTGGATTTATAGTGCATCTTATTAGTGGAGCGAATTTCGTAACTCAAATACTATTATTTGGCTAAGATAACATATTCGATAATCCGTAGAGAGACAACAGGCCGCATTTGGTTTACACGTGCACAATGCTGTGCACCACCAAATACTACCACTGGTGTATTCTTGTTATTGTCAGCTCGCTGACCTGCTGTAAGTACGCCGTGTGTAAACAAAGCCTGGCTTCCTTTTGCTAGCCATTTGCTCAGTATAAGTAATCGATATGACGTAACAAGAAGTTTTTGTTGATTATGCACTACATACATTGTCCAGCTTGTTAGTACATGTATATGCTAATTTTATTATATTTAAATGAATACAAGGTGGGCCATCTCTTAAGGATACGCCTCGAATTAAATAAAGCGAAATCTTAATCAGCGATGACTTGAAGCGCATAATCAAGTCTATTTTTATCCTTTGTAACATACGGATACTTTATTTATCCCCATTCAAGAAGGCGAAAGTAATTCTTAGTCTTTCACGATTTGTTTAGAGACAACAGTACATAGGACTGTATCTCTGCAGAGTGGCGTACGAAGCCATTCGAATTCGGGAGAGCGGACCATACCGAGTTTCCTAGCGGGCACCCCAGTCTGACAAGGTACGTGGCCTACCCTTGTGAATGAGATGAGCAGTGAGCAACCCTGTCTATGACGTGGATGGCCCCTTGCCTACATGTATGAGGTTGTTGCCGCTGTCTATAATTAGAAGGGGATCTAGCTGATTAGAAGGTAAAGGACCCACGGCTCCCCCTGCATACGCCAGTGGTCCCAAGACAGAAGACACTCGACTGCCTTTCAGCAAAGTATATAATAAACTATAATAAATTATCACTCACCTGCTACACTGTGCAAAAAGCATGAATACGAGAAATTAACGCCTGCAAATTTTTTCACTCCCTTTTTTCAGGCAGTGCTACGACAACAACAACAACTCCAAATGAGGCATCAACACTTGCTCAGCAGTTATATTCAACACCGACCACGACTTCATCTTCTGCTCCAACAACCTCTGCTCAATCCACAGCCTCTCTGAGTGCTCAGCCAACAGATGGTCTATCTTCTGCCTCGCCAACGGATCAAATATCGACCGCTTCTGCTCAACAAAGTACAAGTGCTCAGCAGCATCCTACTACTTCAACTACTTCTACTACTAGACAAAGTACAAGTGCTCAGCAGCATCCTACTACTTCAACTACTTCTACTACTAGACAAAGTACAAGTGCTCAGCAGCATCCTACTACTTCAACTACGTCTACTACTAGACAAAGTACAAGTGCTCAGCAGCATCCTACTACTTCAACTACTTCTACTACTAGACAAAGTACAAGTGCTCAGCAGCATCCTACTACTTATACTACTTCTACTACTAGACAAAGTACAAGTGCTCAGCAACATCCTACTACTTCAACTACTTCTACTACTAGACAAAGTACAAGTGCTCAGCAGCATCCTACTACTTCTACTACTTCTACTACTAGACAAAGTACAAGTGCTCAGCAGCATCCTACTACTTCAACTACTTCTACTACTAGACAAAGTACAAGTGCTCAGCAGCATCCTACTACTTCAACTACGTCTACTACTAGACAAAGTACAAGTGCTCAGCAGCATCCTACTACTTCTACTACTTCTACTACTAGACAAAGTACAAGTGCTCAGCAGCATCCTACTACTTCAACTACTTCTACTACTAGACAAAGTACAAGTGCTCAGCAGCATCCTACTACTTCAACTACTTCTACTACTACTACTTCAACTACTTCTACTACTAGACAAAGTACAAGTGCTCAGCAGCATCCTACTACTTCAACTACTTCTACTACTAGACAAAGTACAAGTGCTCAGCAGCATCCTACTACTTCTACTACTAGACTGAGTACAAGTGCTCAGCATACTACTACTGCTACTACTTCTACTACTAGACAAAGTACAAGTGCTCAGCAGCATCCTACTACTTCAACTACGTCTACTACTAGACAAAGTACAAGTGCTCAGCAGCATCCTACTACTTCAACTACTTCTACTACTAGACAAAGTACAAGTGCTCAGCAGCATCCTACTACTTCAACTACGTCTACTACTAGACAAAGTACAAGTGCTCAGCAGCATCCTACTACTTCAACTACGTCTACTACTAGACAAAGTACAAGTGCTCAGCAGCATCTTACTACTTCAACTACTTCTACTACTAGACAAAGTACAAGTGCTCAGCAGCATCCTACTATTTCAACTACGTCTACTACTAGACAAAGTACAAGTGCTCAGCAGCATCCTACTACTTCAACTACTTCTACTACTAGACAAAGTACAAGTGCTCAGCAGCATCCTACTACTTCAACTACTTCTACTACTAGACAAAGTACAAGTGCTCAGCAGCATCCTACTACTTCAACTACTTCTACTACTAGACAAAGTACAAGTGCTCAGCAGCATCCTACTACTTCTACTACTAGACTGAGTACAAGTGCTCAGCATACTACTACTGCTACTACTTCTACTACTAGACAAAGTACAAGTGCTCAGCAGCATCCTACTACTTCAACTACGTCTACTACTAGACAAAGTACAAGTGCTCAGCAGCATCCTACTACTTCAACTACTTCTACTACTAGACAAAGTACAAGTGCTCAGCAGCATCCTACTACTTCAACTACGTCTACTACTAGACAAAGTACAAGTGCTCAGCAGCATCCTACTACTTCAACTACGTCTACTACTAGACAAAGTACAAGTGCTCAGCAGCATCTTACTACTTCAACTACTTCTACTACTAGACAAAGTACAAGTGCTCAGCAGCATCCTACTATTTCAACTACGTCTACTACTAGACAAAGTACAAGTGCTCAGCAGCATCCTACTACTTCAACTACTTCTACTACTAGACAAAGTACAAGTGCTCAGCAGCATCCTACTACTTCTACTACTTCTACTACTAGACAAAGTACAAGTGCTCAGCAGCATCCTACTACTTCTACTACTAGACTGAGTACAAGTGCTCAGCATACTACTACTGCTACTACTTCTACTACTAGACAAAGTACAAGTGCTCAGCAGCATCCTACTACTTCAACTACGTCTACTACTAGACAAAGTACAAGTGCTCAGCAGCATCCTACTACTTCAACTACGTCTACTACTAGACAAAGTACAAGTGCTCAGCAGCATCCTACTACTTCAACTACGTCTACTACTAGACAAAGTACAAGTGCTCAGCAGCATCCTACTATTTCAACTACGTCTACTACTAGACAAAGTACAAGTGCTCAGCAGCATCCTACTACTTCAACTACTTCTACTACTAGACAAAGTACAAGTGCTCAGCAGCATCCTACTACTTCAACTACTTCTACTACTAGACAAAGTACAAGTGCTCAGCAGCATCCTACTACTTCTACTACTAGACTGAGTACAAGTGCTCAGCATACTACTACTGCTACTACTTCTACTACTAGACAAAGTACAAGTGCTCAGCAGCATCCTACTACTTCAACTACGTCTACTACTAGACAAAGTACAAGTGCTCAGCAGCATCCTACTACTTCAACTACGTCTACTACTAGACAAAGTACAAGTGCTCAGCAGCATCCTACTACTTCAACTACGTCTACTACTAGACAAAGTACAAGTGCTCAGCAGCATCCTACTACTTCAACTACTTCTACTACTAGACAAAGTACAAGTGCTCAGCAGCATCCTACTACTTCTACTACTAGACTGAGTACAAGTGCTCAGCATACTACTACTGCTACTACTTCTACTACTAGACAAAGTACAAGTGCTCAGCAGCATCCTACTACTTCTACTACTTCTACTACTAGACAAAGTACAAGTGCTCAGCAGCATCCTACTACTTCAACTACGTCTACTACTAGACAAAGCACAAGTGCTCAGCAGCATCCTACTACTTCTACTACTAGACTGAGTACAAGTGCTCAGCATACTACTACTGCTACTACTTCTACTACTAGACAAAGTACAGGTGCTCAGCAGCATCCTACTACTTCAACTACTTCTACTACTAGACAAAGTACAAGTGCTCAGCAGCATCCTACTACTTCAACTACTTCTACTACTAGACAAAGTACAAGTGCTCAGCAGCATCCTACTACTTCAACTACGTCTACTACTAGACAAAGTACAAGTGCTCAGCAGCATCCTACTACTTCAACTACGTCTACTACTAGACAAAGTACAAGTGCTCAGCAGCATCCTACTACTTCAACTACGTCTACTACTAGACAAAGTACAAGTGCTCAGCAGCATCCTACTACTTCAACTACTTCTACTACTAGACAAAGTACAAGTGCTCAGCAGCATCCTACTACTTCTACTACTAGACTGAGTACAAGTGCTCAGCATACTACTACTGCTACTACTTCTACTACTAGACAAAGTACAAGTGCTCAGCAGCATCCTACTACTTCTACTACTTCTACTACTAGACAAAGTACAAGTGCTCAGCAGCATCCTACTACTTCAACTACGTCTACTACTAGACAAAGTACAAGTGCTCAGCAGCATCCTACTACTTCTACTACTAGACAAAGTACAAGTGCTCAGCAGCATCCTACTACTTCAACTACGTCTACTACTAGACAAAGTACAAGTGCTCAGCAGCATCCTACTACTTCAACTACTTCTACTACTAGACAAAGTACAAGTGCTCAGCAGCATCCTACTACTTCTACTACTTCTACTACTAGACAAAGTACAAGTGCTCAGCAGCATCCTACTACTTCAACTACTTCTACTACTAGACAAAGTACAAGTGCTCAGCAGCATCCTACTACTTCTACTACTAGACTGAGTACAAGTGCTCAGCATACTACTACTGCTACTACTTCTACTACTAGACAAAGTACAAGTGCTCAGCAGCATCCTACTACTTCAACTACTTCTACTACTAGACAAAGTACAAGTGCTCAGCAGCATCCTACTACTTCAACTACTTCTACTACTAGACAAAGTACAAGTGCTCAGCAGCATCCTACTACTTCAACTACTTCTACTACTAGACAAAGTACAAGTGCTCAGCAGCATCCTACTACTTCAACTACTTCTACTACTAGACAAAGTACAAGTGCTCAGCAGCATCCTACTACTTCAACTACTTCTACTACTAGACAAAGTACAAGTGCTCAGCAGCATCCTACTACTTCAACTACGTCTACTACTAGACAAAGTACAAGTGCTCAGCAGCATCCTAATACTTCAACTACGTCTACTACTAGACAAAGTACAAGTGCTCAGCAGCATCCTACTACTTCAACTACTTCTACTACTAGACAAAGTACAAGTGCTCAGCAGCATCCTACTACTTCTACTACTAGACTGAGTACAAGTGCTCAGCATACTACTACTGCTACTACTTCTACTACTAGACAAAGTACAAGTGCTCAGCAGCATCCTACTACTTCAACTACTTCTACTACTAGACAAAGTACAAGTGCTCAGCAGCATCCTACTACTTCAACTACTTCTACTACTAGACAAAGTACAAGTGCTCAGCAGCATCCTACTACTTCAACTACTTCTACTACTAGACAAAGTACAAGTGCTCAGCAGCATCCTACTACTTCAACTACGTCTACTACTAGACAAAGTACAAGTGCTCAGCAGCATCCTACTACTTCTACTACTAGACAAAGTACAAGTGCTCAGCAGCATCCTACTACTTCAACTACTTCTACTACTAGACAAAGTACAAGTGCTCAGCAGCATCCTACTACTTCTACTACTTCTACTACTAGACAAAGTACAAGTGCTCAGCAGCATCCTACTACTTCTACTACTTCTACTACTAGACAAAGTACAAGTGCTCAGCAGCATCCTACTACTTCTACTACTAGACTGAGTACAAGTGCTCAGCATACTACTACTGCTACTACTTCTACTACTAGACAAAGTACAAGTGCTCAGCAGCATCCTACTACTTCAACTACTTCTACTACTAGACAAAGTACAAGTGCTCAGCAGCATCCTACTACTTCAACTACTTCTACTACTAGACAAAGTACAAGTGCTCAGCAGCATCCTACTACTTCAACTACGTCTACTACTAGACAAAGTACAAGTGCTCAGCAGCATCCTACTACTGCTACTACTTCTACTACTAGACAAAGTACAAGTGCTCAGCAGCATCCTACTACTTCTACTACTTCTACTACTACTACTTCAACTACTTCTACTACTAGACAAAGTACAAGTGCTCAGCAGCATCCTACTACTTCAACTACGTCTACTACTAGACAAAGTACAAGTGCTCAGCAGCATCCTACTACTTCAACTACTTCTACTACTAGACAAAGTACAAGTGCTCAGCAGCATCCTACTACTTCAACTACTTCTACTACTAGACAAAGTACAAGTGCTCAGCAAACTACAAGCGTTAATGCTAAGCCTACGACAAGTGATTCGCAGAGAACTGTTACTACTAGTTCTAACGTTGCGTTTGTTACAACTAGCAGCGGTAGAGTCACCGTGGAAGTATCTCAGCTGTGCAACAGTTCGCCATGCAAGAATGGTGCCACTTGTCAGACAACGACCTCGTTTTTTACATGTACTTGCGCGCCAGGTTATTCCGGGTCCCTGTGTGAAATAGGTAAAAATCGTATGTTAATTTTTTTACTGGAAATTTTTTTAGTGAACTTTTTTAAAGAAAATTTTTTGTGGGTTGAGCCAAAAACAGAAGATCTTACGCCACCTAGTTTATTTAGCTAAATTGCTTTCCCACTGCTCCGGCTTTTAGCTACCGTGCAATGTTTAGTCTCTGATTTCTAAATGACTTTCAATTGAGGCCTTTTATGGATGTAAACTCGATGAAGTCCAGGAGGGAATATGCAAACTAAAAAGAGCTATTCTGTAAAGGAATTGTGCAACAAGTTATATTCTAGATTTTTTTGACCTAAGGCACTGAATGATTAATAAAAAAATATAATTAACTTACAGACATTAACGAATGCGCCTCAAATCCATGCGTCAGAGGCCCCTGCATTGACCGAGTGAACGCCTACCAGTGCGTGTGTCCCACTGGATGGACAGGGACCAACTGCAACACTGGTATGCTTGTACATCCGCATAGCTCTCAATACAGCAACTTGCACCTTCACTAATCACCGAGAAAACTTCCTTGATTCCACAGATATCAACGAGTGCAGCTCATCGCCATGCGACGTGAACGCAATCTGCACCAACAATCCGGGCTCATTCTCGTGTGCCTGTCGCTCAGGCTACTATGGCAATGGGTACACTTGTATTGGTAAGATTCGGGTTGCCAGCAAGTAGCTATTAACTGCCGCTTTTAGCTCGTAAACATCTTCAAACCACCGATTCTCTATTTACCTGTGCAGAGCTGATGACACTTTCGACACAAAACGGTACCAAGCTGACTAAGTTCGACTTCAACAACTACACAGTCAGCTACATTACCATCGAAACGGAGGTTCCATTCATAATTGGGTCCCAGGAGAGTACTGTGTGCAAGGTAAGCAAGCAGTGACCTAGAAGGCCTGGTCCATCTTCTTTTCAACCTAGTTGAGAAGTAAAGCTCAAAGCCCACAATTTTTATCCACCTGCCAGATCTCGAAGGACGGCTACCTGTCATTCACTGATCCGCCTTACCAGCTAGTCTGGCCTACCTGGTACACCTACCTTGTGAAGCCGATGGTGTTTCCTTACTGGTCTTACAGGTACTCGTTCGCCTACTCAGACTCAGCTGTCTACTACGAGCTACTGGATAGTGCGAACCACCGAAACACGGTAAACTGGAACAAGGTAGTGGAGATCATTACCGCTTACAGCGGCGGAGCTACCTACAGTCCACTGAACGCCCTCATTGTCACGTGGAACAAGATGCAGCCATACAGCTTCTATCAATCTTATTGCTATTACTGCACGTACTACTTCCGACAGCGCGGATTCAGCTGGGCTGAATGGTATTGCAAGTATTGCGACTCGAAGCAAGAGGTAAGAGGATATGTTACATGTTTTGAGCATAGCTTCGAGAAGAAAGCACAAACCAAAGTATCATATGCTACAAAATTAGCACAAAAAGGAGCAAGTTTGCATAGTTTCGATAAGAAAGCACAGAACAAAGGCAAATTTCTCAATCTACAATCTTACAGCATATCAGCTTCCAAGCAATCGTGACCAGGAACGAGTCCCACTCCTTCGTCGTGTTCAACTACGGTCAGTTCGAGATGAGCGAATGGCGCTGGTGGTACTACTACGTGGCGGCGGGCTACACTGACGGCTACACGAAGTTCGATACGTTGCCATTCAGCTACTACTGGTGGAGAAGAAACTCTGTCACTGACAACCTAGTCATGGGAAATGTTGGCAAGCGTGGACGACACGTCAGGGTGTTAGCGGACTCCATTCCGCCTAGCGATAGGCTCAAGTGCAAGAACTGGATGGATAATGAGCGTACACGACCTCTGACGACTAAACTGAGCTGCCGCACGTGTCCGAGAGACATGCGACAAGCGGTTCTTGATTGGCGGTACTCGCCCTACGAGTACAACTGCGACAAAAAGAATGCAAAGGGATCCTACAAGCTCACCATGTGTTTCCAAGGCACAATAGAGTGCGTGCAGAACTTTACTAGCCCACCGAATTGCCCGTACCCTTGGTGGAACTGGTACTGTAACTTTTTCATGCGATGCCAGTTCTATGCCGCACCTAGATGCTGCTACAGGCTCACAGTGCACTGGAAGAAAGATGGCCAGCTCGTGGACTACTGCGAAGCGGGCTACTCCGTATGGACAATGCGCTGGTTGATGCGCAACGTCATGTTCGACAGAAGGCAGAGCGGCTCGTTGATCAAGAGTACGGTACAAGGCGCTGGACACAGCATGATTCTAGAGAGGACCAACCGTGACTACTGGTACTGGATCAAGTACGACGAGCAGCTCAGAAATGAGACGTATGGATATGACGTTTGCAGAGCCGGTAAGATGGTCGGAAAGTACAAGAAGCTACGGCCAAGGTGCGACAGTCGGGACTACATCGAACCTGTTTGGGGTAAGTCGCACTACCTTAATTCTATCGATTGAGATGCCTGCTATGTCTCTTTGTCAACTGGTGGCTCAGAGCCAAGAATAAAATCATTTTCAGGCTTTAACCGCGGTGATCCCCACATCAGCACTGTGGATGGAACCACCTACTCCTTCAACGGTCTCTGCGAGTACTACATGCTTCGCAATAGCTCACAGAGCGCTCCCATGTTGGACTTCCAGGCCCGTACAGGTCTGGCAAAGCCGGTCAACCCAAACATCTCTGCATCCGCGACCGTGTTTATTGGATTTGCTCTCAAAGCCGGCTCGAACAACTGTTCTATAGCGGTTCTGCTCAACGAGACATCACAGGATCTGGATGTGTACAGGGACAACGAGTTTATCGGCAGTGTTCTCACGTTCTTCTCTGAACAGGAGAACTCCACCATCATTGAGCGGTATACCTTGAAGTCTAGCGATAACAGAAGCATCGATGTCAGCGAGTCGGACACTGGGTTCTCGATGACAATCACCAGAGTGCTCAGCATGCTGCAAGCGACAGTACAACTCAACCAACAGCGACACTCCAACGGAGTGGAAGGCCTCATGGGAAACTTCAACGGTAACAACACAGACGACTTCAAGCTGCGCAACGGGACTCTTCTGCCTGGCAACAGCTCGGAGCGTCTGCTGTTTGACTTTGGTCAGAGCTGGGCTCTGCAGTCAGGCGATGCGAGCCACTTTCCGTATGCAGCAGGACAGACTCGAGCCGACTACTGCAACATGTCGTTTGTTCCGGTCTTTGTCGAGGACTACAAAGACAACCTGATAGCTCTGTTTCATAACAACTCGGAGCTGATGACTTCTGCAAACAAAGTAAGCGGTCTTATACTTGTTAACAAGTAGCTGACTTACTCTTTTCTCCTTCTTACTGAACGACCTCTCAGCTAACTTCCTACTAAATCTTTCAGACGTGCTGGAACATACAGCAGTCCATCTACCTTAGCTGCATGTACGATGCAGCACAACTGCAGTCGCTTGATGCTGCTCAGGAGGCGTCGCTCGCCGTCAGCCAGGAGGTGTCCGCAAAGGCGGTGGCTTCTAACTCTGCTCCGGAGTTCAACATGTCCTCCAACATCACGGTGTTCTCGGCGACGACGTTCAATGTCACCATCAACGTGACCGACAAGGATGGAAATCCGATCACGCTGAGCATACTGGAGCCGAGCAACGATACGTCGGTGTGGCTAGTGGGAAACGTGTTGATGTGGCAGGTCGCCACTAACATGAGCACATTTAATCTGACCGTGGTGGCCACGGACTCGCTTGGTGCGCCATCTTCTTGGACGCCCGTCGTCCTCTATGTAGACTGCGAGAACGGAGCAACGCACAGCTTTAACTACACGTCAGGGGAAACTGTCGTCGGAGGTATTTGCTGCTTAGTGTCCGACTGCTTGTTATTATTAGTAGCCGTCTCGTACAGAGCAGCAGGCAAAATAATTAATACCATTTTTTAATATAAATTACGCTCTTATATTGCAGAAAAATTCTACCGCGCACAGTGCAGCTGTCCCAGGGGCTATCAGGGCGACAGGTGCGAGATTTCGCCCTGCTCCGCGCAGCCGAATCCTTGCTACAATGTCAGTATGTGCCACATGTACAGCAACGGAAGCTACTATTGCGACAGCTGTCCCGCTGGAATGATAGGCGATGGAAGGGTGTGTGAAGGTGAGTTTACTTTCTCCATTGGAAATCATTTCCTCTTTGATGTATCTGCAATCAATGTTTGTTCAGACGAAAACTCATGAAAACTACGATGTGCTCACTCCCAGATACAAACGAGTGCCTGGAGACACCCGGAATCTGCCAGGAGCAGTGCACTAACCTGGCCCCCGGCTACCGGTGCAACTGCACCACACCCGGATTTCAAGTGTCGCCGAGCAACTCCAGCCGATGCGTTGATATTGACGAATGCCTGACCGGGGACAATCGTTGCCGCAGCGATCAGAACCAGACGTGCGTGAACACCAACGGCTCGTACACGTGCACCTGTCCAAGGGCGGGATTTGCACTGAATGAACTATTCGAGTGCCAGGTGAGATAATCTGTATGAATTTATCTATAAAACGTTTCAAAACAATTTTACTGTCTTATAACTCAGTTAAATCAAGAATAGAACGAGGGGACCTTTTCTTGACCTTGATATAGAAGTTATGTATTTTAAACTAGACAGACACTGTCCAGTGGACTGAGCCAGAGGCAACGGCCTTTTCAAAATCAATGAAATCTGCGTCTCTTTCGTGTTCATTATACAGCAATGTCCGTTCTATAAAATTCTCAGGACATAAACGAATGCACCGCTAGTCCTACGAACCCCTGCGGCGCAGACAATATTTGCGTAAACAACATCGGCAGCTATACGTGCGAATGCGCCATGCACCTCAACATGATCAGAGTGAACGGCGAGTGCGTCAAGGTGCTCAATAATATCGTTGCAGAGGGCAATGCTGGCACTACCGTGTCCAGCGCCAATAACGAGGAGTCAAGTGAGTGTTTTTAGATCAAGTTAACGCATACATATGAAACTAAACATACCGTCGTACATTCTGAAACCCGATGACCTATGTCATTTTTAAAACTATCCTTGGAGCCATACAATTTGGTGCGCCAGACTTTAATAGTAGGTCTAACTGTACACGCAGTACATAATCTTTACCATACGTGGACAAATCCAATGGTTTTAATGTTTGAGTAAAATTAGGCTAACGACTCTAGCTGTTAAGGTCTGCGGTGACGACGGAAAATAGTTTAAGAGCACAGAGAGCTTTCGACAGGGCTATCGTATTTGATAATTGGCCAAAAAAAACTTTAGGTCAAACCCTACACTGTTTTATTGACTGTGACTATATTCTATGTAAGCATATGAAGCTATTGACTAAACCGTGTATTAAGCACACCGACTAACCTAATGAGCTTGCATTCAGTCAATATACATAGATTTCGGCTTATTAAGAGATTTCAGTCACCAGTTCAAAGTCAACTTTGAGCCGCATTTAGTCAAATTTCGACATTATGAAGCTTAGCTCCAATAGTAAAAAGCTTCTTTCTTTAGATTACCTTCAGTTATATTAAATTCAAATTACACTTTAAAAAATTCTTCTTCAGCCAACCTGGCCTTGATTATCTCCCTATCCGTGGTTGGCGGAGTGTTGCTAATAGGAATAGTCATTGCGGCCATTGTTCTTGGCTTGAGGTCGCGGGTTCCTGTCGAAGGTCTGGTGAACGTTGCGCCAGCTGTCGTCGAAGTGACAACTGAGTGAGTTTGTGGAACAAATTTTGAACTAATTCTGTTTGAGAAAAACAAAGAAAAAGACAAAAATCACATGTAGCGTTGATTGCCGTTGTTTGATTAATTAGTTATTTTATTTTACATTTTTACCAGCCTGTCGATGCAGAAACGCTTACTTTAATTTTTAAGGACCTACACGCCTTTTATTTTCTTTTTTGCCTGTACGCGCGCACAATTTTTTTCCAAAGCACTAAATTTTTTGTAAAGAATTTACTTTAGAAAATGTAATCAGAGAAATGTAAATAATTTTTTTCTATTCTGACGCGAAGCCAAGTTTAGTTTGTAGCTTTCAATTCCCTATAGTTTTTACTTTCCGTTTGTAGTACAATAGTTTGATGTTATACCCTGTCGTTATTATATTTATTTATAAGTAAATCAGCACAATTTTTTCATTTGCACATAAAATGACTTTTTTGAAAAATTCTGAAAATATTTTTTATTTACTTTAATTAGAAATAGTATAATTTGCATTCTTTTCAAGTAGTATTGTATTTGCCTACGAAAAAGATTTTACATTTAATTGCAAAAAATAAAAATGAATTATTTTCGTT
The DNA here is from genome assembly GCA_950096795.1 of Macrostomum cliftonense. NCBI lineage: Eukaryota > Metazoa > Platyhelminthes > Macrostomidae > Macrostomum > Macrostomum cliftonense. The sequence continues at coordinate 3,436,811 of CATNEM010000162.1, forward strand.
TTAGTCAGATGGCGGATTATTTTTATATACAGATAAAAACTCACATACTGTGTCATTTTTTGTTTTTCGTGCTACATGTAGATATCGCTATCGATAATTTTCCATAAATATTAAAAGTAGGATTTAAAAATCACTTTGTTTTTACAATTATCTGGGAATCATTTTTAGGTATAAATTCTCCTCCTTTTCTCAGCGTGGCAACGGAAAATAAAGTCCGAGGACGCATTTCTCAGGCCGAGGCGAAGCCGAGGCTTGAGAATAGCGTCAGAGGACTTTTTTTCCATAGACACATTGAGAAAAGGAGGAGAAAATATTTAACCTACGGAAAGCCGAGGACGCATCGATATACAGTTACAGTTAGTCTATGGCATCAGCCGTGGCTTACTTGCAAGCACTTTTTTGAAAATTTATTATTCAGACAGCTAGATTCACATCAGTAAATTTATTTACCAGCAGCGACTATTGAAGACGAATTAGATCTTGTGTTACAATATTTGGAAAATAAAGCTTCCACTGCAACTAATCCTTCTGGCGATTGTAATCGATTCGCTAGGATATACAAGAGAAGCTGGATGCTGCAGTTCCACCGAATACTCGAAGGAAGGAACTATGGGCTGTAAAAATAAAAAAACCAACAGGCCTTCTCGTGTGGAAGGAGCGGCATGAATGGTAAGTGGAACTATCTATTAAAAAATTTCAAACTCGAAGTGCGAAAAGTCGATGGTACTACGAGCGTAAATACAATGCTACGACTCTTAAGGACATATTTTCTATGATGCAGCACTATCTGCAGCACAAGCTCAAGAAAGAACTAAATCTCTGGAAGGACGCTGCGGGCAAAGATGCAAGAGTGGCATTGGACGCTAGTGAGTGCTAATCCGGCCAAGAAAATGAAGCTCAAGATAAATAGTAACATCAGCACCGTTGAAATACTCGTAATTTTTTAGTGATTTACGACCACTATATGACTTGACGCTATATGCGTTGCAATTTGAACTTCCTGTTGAGTACGTTGTGTTAATTCGATTTTTTAAAAATAAAACTTTAGCAGGACAGAGAACTAATTCTCAGGCCTCGTTTGGGGACTGAGAAATAGTTCTCAGTCCTCAAACAACCCAAAAATTACCATAGAAGGTTTGTTCCTCGGGAAAAGGATGAGACTGGGAAAGAAGCGAGAAATGCACTTTCCGTAGGTTAAAGGCATTTCTGACAAAAAATGTCCATATAATATAGCAATTTGCAAGCTATTGCAGACTACGAGCAAGCAATTTAATCCCAGAGAGCAAAAACACACGCATTTCGAGCCTCCATGCTAGCTGTCTATGGTAAAAAGTGTGTTAAACCGGCAGGCAATTTAATCCATTGAGCACCCATTTAAGCACCGAAGCCCGCAAACAGCGCTGTCTATATTCCGTTTTGCATCATGTCAGACGAAAGTGACCAAGCCAGCACCATTTTTGAAGACATCGACGGAATCGCTGCCGAAGATGACGGAGCGCCACCTGTGCAATATGCAAAGATTAGCGACGAAAAGTATAAATTGATAATCGACGCTATCGATAGAGGCGATAACAACAGAAGGATTGCGCGCTGGCTAAATGTAAAGGCCAAGACCATTGCTAGCATTTGAAGATGGTACAAAATTACTGGCCGCAGTGAACAGCTGCGACGTAGCGGTGACTATTCGTCGAAGAAGGCATTGGAACATGTCCAGGCGCTGCTGATAGCACTGGACCAGAATCCTCTCTAGTCTTTGAAAGAGATGCAGCGTATTTTACTGGATCAGTTTCCTGGAGTGCGTGAAGAAACCGTGATTCGTTCTTTGGACAAGCAGCTGATTACGTCAAAGTGCCTCGGTCGCATGTACCGGAAGCAACAAACAACCCAGCCAACATAGCACGCATGCAAGAATTCGCACAGTGGTTGAAGGCCTAAATGGTGTTGGCTGGTCACTTTCGTCTGACATGATGAAAAACGGAGTATAGACAGCGCTGTTTGCGGGCTTCAGTGCTTAAATGAGTGCTCAATGGATTAAATTGCCTGCCGGTTTAACACACTTTTTACCATAGACAGCTAGCATCGAGGCTCGAAATGCGTGTGTTCATGGATGAAGGAAAAGAAAGGATTGCTCGTCTAAAACTGCGTCTGTGGCCAAAGCTGTCGTCAGATTTGGGATATTCCCCACCATAAATTCTATTGGATAGCGAAATTTAAAAATATGTCCCCCTCATGATTTTTACTGGCTGAAACTTTCGTTTGGGAAATCCAGTCACGACCCTACAAAAGCATCGGAGGCAGAGAGAGTGGAATTTGAAGTTATTTTGATGCAAATTATGTCCTTGCGATTGTCTTTAAAGTTGTGAAAAATGTAATGTAGATGTAATTTTGTCTTTATGTAATCAGGCCTACAATACAACAATATTGTAGCATATTAAAATAATTAAGTAATAAAATAATGATGATTTAATCTTATTGGATGCAACTAGGACTAAAAAACTGAGCGAATGCAGGTGAAATAAGCAACATTATTTTAACTTCATACAATTTTTAAAATGTATAACTCGTATAACTAGTAACTACTCGTACAAGTAAACTAACATGTGTACTAAGAGTACAAATAACTATGAAACGAATTATTAAAAAGTCCTATTGCCACACTATTGTCTTGTACGACGACAGATAAGGAACAAAATTTAAATATACGAGCGTAGATAGTTAATAAGTGAGTGCTTGTTACAAGTTCTCATTTACTGGCCAAGAAAAAGGATTTTCTTTGTTAAGAGAGTGCGCATTGATGGCCTTTCAAGGTTTTGCCTCTTTACAGTATGTTGCAATTTCAGTTGAATATAATAGCGAGCTACGGCCTGCATGAGAAAATACCGGTGGTTTTCACCGATTCTCGTATCGCAACGCAGCTGAGAAAATATGCCGATGGAAACTCCTTCTCGTATGGCAGCGGCCACTAGCAAATCGATGTGTCGCCGGTCTAATGTCCCATGACTGCAACCTCACAAAATCCAAGTACAAAGTCCTCACAAGTATTAATTTCTAAGCGGATTGAATTGTCGCTCTTTTAAATGCCAGCGATCACAATTGCAGTACCGCGTGGTCGCCTAAATTCTGGATAGTCGCGTCTTATCAAGAATGCTAACCGTATAAATTGTCTGTGATATCCACTGCGATATAATCATTCGTTGATGCGTTAAATTAATGGCCTCGCGAGGTGGCCACGCACTGCGCTACATTTTTTAAAAATAGTTTCGAAAAAATGTTCATTATAATTCTGAAGCCAAATTGGCAAAACGATTGGCAAAACACTTTCAAATTAATTTTTTTAACTTATAAAGGATAATGAGCAGGCAGAAGTCCGTTTAGAGGAAAATAAATAAAAATTCACGCGCTAATGCACAGGGCAAAATAATTGGTAACAAATTTATGCATAAAGAAATAAGCATAAATACCCTTGAATGCCAACATTAAAGATTGAAAACCGAAATGAATGCAGTATTGCCATATTAAGTGCTACAATTTCATTTTTTTGTCACACAACAGTATGATTAGATTTCGGTTGATCATTGCCTTAATCGTCACATCTGCATGGACGCATCGTAAGTCTTTAGCTTAATTCTCTATTGAATATAAGCTGCTAATAATAAACTGCTATTCGATTTTTACCGATTTTTTAACCGTCAAACGAATTCGATAGCATTGATTTTGCCTCCAATTTAACAGAAGGTGCTGCGGCCAAACCAACCATTTCACCAAATCAAGATAATGCTAAAGAGACAGCTCCACTTCATCAAGGAGCGACAGATCCTGCACCTCATCAAGGAGCGACAGATCAAGCTCATCCAGGAGCGACAGATCCACCTCATCCAGGAGCGACAGATCCTGCACCTCATCAAGGAGCGACAGATCAAGCTCATCCAGGAGCGACAGATCCACCTCATCCAGGAGCGACAGATCCACCTCATCAAGGAGCGACAGATCCACCTCATCAAGGAGCGACAGATCCACCTCATCAAGGAGCGACAGATCCACCTCATCAAGGAGCGACAGATCCACCTCATCAAGGAGCGACAGATCCACCTCATCAAGGAGCGACAGATCCACCTCATCAAGGAGCGACAGATCCACCTCATCAAGGAGCGACACCTCCACCTCATCCAGGAGGGACAGATCCACCTCATCCAGGAGCGACAGTTCAAGATCATCCAGGAGCGACAGATCCACCCAATCAAGGAGCGACAGCTCCACCTCATCCAGGAGCGACAGCTCAAGATCATCCAGGAGCGACAGATCCACCTCATCAAGGAGCGACAGCTCCACCTCATCCAGGAGCGACAGCTCAAGATCATCCAGGAGCGACAGTTCAAGATCATCCAGGAGCGACAGATCCACCTCATCCCGCACCGACAGCTCCAGCCCAACCCGCACCGATAGCTCCAGCCCAACCCGCACCGACAGCTCCAGCCCAACCCGCACCGACAGCTCCAGCCCATCCGGCACCGACAGCTCCAGCCCATCCGGCACCGACAGCTCCAGCCCATCCGGCACCGACAGCTCCAGCCCAACCCACGCCGACAGCTCCAGCCCCTCCCGCACCGACAGCTCCAGCCCATCCGGCACCGACAGCTCCAGCCCAACCCGCACCGACAGCTCCAGCCCCTCCCGCACCGACAGCTCCAGCCCATCCGGCACCGACAGCTCCAGCCCATCCGGCACCGACAGCTCCAGCCCATCCGGCACCGACAGCTCCAGCCCATCCGGCACCGACAGCTCCAGCCCAACCCACGCCGACAGCTCCAGGAAATCGGGTATCAACCTCTCCGGTGGATAGCGGTGGAAAAACGGCTCGGTCTGCTCGATCGAATTTTTATTGTTAGTTGAATATTTTAATTTTTTTGCTGCAAAAAATTGTACGGATGAGCAAATCTTAGGCATACTGAACAAGTTTATTTAATTAAATAATATTAGTTTTTGAAATAGTCGTTATTATTACTATTACGAGCCGTAGTAGTGCATAAGACAGCCTAATGTGGTAACAAACACTTAAGTGACAATAAACAAGTAAGAAAGTACATTTCAAGGACCACTAGAAATCACCTTTGTTAGACGTCCTTGGTACATTTTCTGTAGAATTTTTTGCCAGACATTTACCATAAATAAAAGCCAATAATGCCATTCATCAGTATTTCTATTTTAATTCATTTTCCAGCCGATCCAGTGCTACCTATCGCACTGGCACTGCTCGTGACGAGTTTAACGAAGGCGTTTCAGTAATCCGATGTACTATTCTGCTAATGGGTGACAGAGCTGACCAATGACTCCTGGTTATCTAATATATAATCGGTTATTTGATAATATTTTTATAATCAAGCATTACTTCAGTAAAAAATAAATTTTATAGCCACTTGTTATTCTCGAGTGTCTTCACTTTTTGTATTACTTCGTATTCAAGAATTGAAATAAACGAAGCTATTATGCTTCTGCCAAGACCCTGCGCATTGAAAAAAATTGTTATTTCTTAACTGTGTACTCCTGGCAGTAACCGACTCCGTCTCCAATGACAACGAAGAGAAACGAAACAATATGAAAAGCAAGACTTGCTCTTCCCTAATCTCTTTCTCTCTCTTTCAAGTCCTTTGGTTTTGTTGATACGGGGGCGTTCTATAGAAATAAAAAATATGTAGACATATGGCGCCATAGCGACACAATTCTGGCCAGATGTAATGCGCCTAGTAATAGTGATGGCACACAATAAGCCCCCGCGCTATGCAATTTACCACTCTGTGCCTAACGAAGCGAAGAAATTAAATAACAGCCCGAAGCTTTCTTTCTTTTCCACTCGAATCGCCTGCCCCATCAAGTCCGCACGAGCTCGCAGACAATAGTGCGAGCTGGCGGCTTGGCTGAGAGCAAAATTTTTTTTTAATTTAAAGCATTTAATTGCTGGCCATCCGCCTGCTCGTGGGCAAAAAACAAACAAGGAAAGTATAAATTAGTGGGCTGGCTCTGGCACCTCGCGTGTCAATGCTAATAATAGAATGCCAGAGGCCTTTCCTAGGCTGTCAACGTGTCCGTTAATAAAATGAACTGTATATCTAGCTATATGCACTGGTGTTAGTAGCTGTAATAATTCTGAGCTGTGTTTGCGAATAAGGTTGTTTTTCATTACAAAAAAATTGGGGGAGGGGGTGGTTTGCATGAGCCACAAACAGGCTAATAAAAAACGCAGTTTTTTTCATATTAAATTTGCCACCAAATTTTTATGTGCGATCATAAAAAAGAATTTTTACAGCTTCTTCCTCGAATAGTAATTCAACTTGAAAATAGTAATTTGCTTTAGCACACAGTTAAACATTATTTTTTTTCATAATTTTTCATTTTTTGTCATACGGCAGTAACAGGCACAAAGTTGTGAGTGCAAAGTCAAAGCAAATTAAATGTAGAAGTTTTCAGGATTTGCAAATTGGTAGAGGGAGGGCGCCATCTTATTATTGTGGCGCCGATATCATTTGTAGGGGGCAGGGGGCGCAGCAATTAATTGTAAGCCTTTTGCTTTTTAAAGTACGAGCTATATTGCGAGCATTGCACAGCGCGCATGCAATTAGTCACGCGGCTAGAGCGTGACAAAACCCGTTTTGTCATCATGAGTCTTGTTTTCGCTTCACACTGGAAAACGACCTTGGCTATTACTATAGGGGTTTTTTCCGTAGCTTTTGAAGCTAATCGCATCAAAAAAGAGAACTTTGTTTAAAAAAAATAATAACTGAAAGACTCGAAGTCTAACGCAGTCTTGAAGAGTAGCCAAGTGCTTTTAAACTACGAGCTGCAGAAGATAACTTAACAGGAAAGAAAAGCATCGCTAATGCAGTGAATTGAGTCGGAGAAAGGCTTGAGTTTTTTTTATCTATTGTGTTTAATATAGTCTCGAAGCGCATACAAGACTAAAGCAAGACACGAGATGGAGCTAAAATAGATGAACTTATTACATCTCAGTTGCAGTTTCTTAGTTGCGGCCAATTAGAATTCGGCTGATTTTTTTTGGATGGAGAGAGACAATTAAATGGTTTTTTATCGGTGTCCTTGTGGATCCGGCTATAAAAAGATGACCTATTTAGTTTAGTTTAGTGGATAGCGCAACTGAAAAGTTTATTTAATTTTGTTTGCGTGAACAGAACAAATGTCAAACAGTTTTATAATAAACTATAACAAGTGAACTTTTGGACTGATTCCCAAAATGCAGCGAAGTGCATTTTGGCTAGCATGCGGCCTTTTGCCGGCTCTTGCGCTGCTGTGTAAGTTTTCTTATGAAATTATTTTTAAAATATAGATTTACGCTCGTATGATGCTCTTTTAGCGTTCCCTAGTCATTCAATAGCCTTGCTGAATATTAAAAGCTGTCTCGGCAAATAAACAGGCTTTTAAAATAGTCAATCTTAGAACGCCTAAGACGTGAATTTTTTAAAATAAATTTTAGCAATTATAAAGTTAAGGTACGGCAAAATAGTGATGCTACTACGAGCTAATTCATAAGCTTTATTGAAGTATCGATTTTATAAAACTCAGGATAGTGGGTGCGGTCGTTTGCATTTTTTGCCTTCTGAAAGGAAAGGTTAATTAATGAAAGGGGATTTTTTAGCTAAAGAGTTTTGTGAAAGCAACCTTACGCTCGGTAACAATCAGAAAGGTTTGAGTCTCCACTCAGCTACTGCTTAGCTACTGCCATAGTCCAATCTGACCCATGGGATCAGTAAATGTTAAACATCTGTTCTCTTCAACTATTATTTTGCTCAGTCCTCACAGACATCCACAGTTCCAAGAAAAAGGCAACTCTAGGAAAAATCAGAACTTTAAATGCTAGAGAGCTAAAAAATAATTTATTTATTTTTTAATTACACAGTTTCAGTAGCGCAGGCTTCAACGACGGAAGCGTCAAGCACAGTTATAGGATCAACAGTGACACCGGAACCACCGTCCGGGACAAATGAGACAAATCAAACGACCGCAACAATTACCGATGCGTCATTGACCCAAACAAACTATATTACTACAAACGAAACAACTGAGGCAACGATGACAGACACTCCAAACACAGAGCCTCAGATAAGTGAGACATCCATGGAGCCCACACCGACACCAACAATAGAGCCCGACACGACTGAGACGACCGAAACATCCATGGAGCCCACACCGACACCAACAACAGAGCCCGACACGACTGAGACGACCGAAACATCCATGGAGCCCACACCGACACCAACAACAGAGCCTGAGACAACCGAAACGACCGAAACATCCATGGAACCCACACCGACACCAACAACAGAGCCCGACACGACTGAGACGACCGAAACATCCATGGAACCCACACCGACCCCAACAACAGAGCCTGAGACAACCGAAACGACCGAAACATCCATGGAACCCACACCGACCCCAACAACAGAGCCTGAGACAACCGAAACGACCGAAACATCCATGGAGCCCACACCGACACCAACAACAGAGCCCGACACGACTGAGACGACCGAAACATCCATGGAGCCCACACCGACACCAACAACAGAGCCCGACACGACTGAGACGACCGAAACATCCATGGAGCCCACACCGACACCAACAACAGAGCCCGACACGACTGAGACGACCGAAACATCCATGGAGCCCACACCGACACCAACAACAGAGCCTGAGACAACCGAAACGACCGAAACATCCATGGAACCCACACCGACACCAACAACAGAGCCTGAAACGACTGAAACATCTATGGAGCCCACACCGACACCAACAACAGAGCCTGAGACAACCGAGACGACCGAAACATCTATGGAACCCACACCGACCCCAACAACAGAGCCTGAGACAACCGAAACGACCGAAACATCCATGGAGCCCACACCGACACCAACAATAGAGCCCGACACGACTGAGACGACCGAAACATCCATGGAGCCCACACCGACACCAACAACAGAGCCCGACACGACTGAGACGACCGAAACATCCATGGAGCCCACACCGACACCAACAACAGAGCCTGAGACAACCGAAACGACCGAAACATCCATGGAACCCACACCGACACCAACAACAGAGCCCGACACGACTGAGACGACCGAAACATCCATGGAACCCACACCGACACCAACAACAGAGCCTGAAACGACTGAAACATCTATGGAGCCCACACCGACACCAACAACAGAGCCTGAGACAACCGAAACGACCGAAACATCCATGGAACCCACACCGACACCAACAACAGAGCCCGACACGACTGAGACGACCGAAACATCCATGGAACCCACACCGACCCCAACAACAGAGCCTGAGACAACCGAAACGACCGAAACATCCATGGAACCCACACCGACCCCAACAACAGAGCCTGAGACAACCGAAACGACCGAAACATCCATGGAGCCCACACCGACACCAACAACAGAGCCCGACACGACTGAGACGACCGAAACATCCATGGAGCCCACACCGACACCAACAACAGAGCCCGACACGACTGAGACGACCGAAACATCCATGGAGCCCACACCGACACCAACAACAGAGCCCGACACGACTGAGACGACCGAAACATCCATGGAGCCCACACCGACACCAACAACAGAGCCTGAGACAACCGAAACGACCGAAACATCCATGGAACCCACACCGACACCAACAACAGAGCCTGAAACGACTGAAACATCTATGGAGCCCACACCGACACCAACAACAGAGCCTGAGACAACCGAGACGACCGAAACATCTATGGAACCCACACCGACCCCAACAACAGAGCCTGAGACAACCGAAACGACCGAAACATCCATGGAGCCCACACCGACACCAACAATAGAGCCCGACACGACTGAGACGACCGAAACATCCATGGAGCCCACACCGACACCAACAACAGAGCCCGACACGACTGAGACGACCGAAACATCCATGGAGCCCACACCGACACCAACAACAGAGCCTGAGACAACCGAAACGACCGAAACATCCATGGAACCCACACCGACACCAACAACAGAGCCCGACACGACTGAGACGACCGAAACATCCATGGAACCCACACCGACACCAACAACAGAGCCTGAAACGACTGAAACATCTATGGAGCCCACACCGACACCAACAACAGAGCCTGAGAAAACCGAAACGACCGAAACATCCATGGAACCCACACCGACCCCAACAACAGAGCCTGAGACAACCGGAACGACTGAAACATCTATGGAGCCAACACCGACACCAACAACAGAGCCTGAGACGACTGACACATCCACAGAGCCCACACCGACCCCAACAACAGAACCTGGGACAACTGAAACATCCACAGAGCCCACACCGTCACCAACAACAGACCCCGAAACGACTGAAACATCCACAGAGCCCAAAACGACACCAACAACAGAGCCTGAGACGACTTCAGAGCTGACATTACTTCCAACCTCATCTGCTGAGACAACTATAGAACTCACATCGATCCCAACAACGGAGCCGGATACATCTAAAGAGCCCACAATGACGCCAACACCAGAGCCTGAGACATCTAAGGAGCCTACACCGACACCAACGCCAGAGCCCGAGACATCTAGGGAACCTACACCCACACCAACACTAGTTTCTGAGACAACCAAAGAGCCCACGGAGACACCAACACCACTTACTGAGACAACCAAGGAGTCCACGGAGACACCAACACCAGTTGCTGCGACAACGAAGGAGCCCACAACGACAGAGACACCTGTTGCTGAGACAACCAAGGAGCCTACAGCCACACCAACACCAGTCGCTGAGACAACCAAGGAGTCCACGGAGACACCAACACCAGTTGCTGAGACAACGAAGGAGCCCACAACGACAGAGACAACTGTTGCTGAGACAACCAAGGAGCCTACAGCCACACCAACACCAGTCGCTGAGACAACCAAGGAGTCCACGGAGACACCAACACCAGTTGCTGCGACAACGAAGGAGCCCACAACGACAGAGACACCTGTTGCTGCGACAACGAAGGAGCCCACAACGACAGAGACACCTGTTGCTGAGACTACCAGGCAGTCCACACAGACCTCAACACCAGAAGCAACCGACGGTGCTGCTCAGCAGACCACTGTTCTTCAACAAACGACCGCCTCCACTTCACGTGTCACAGGTGTTTCACAAAGCACCGTTACTACAGTTCCCTTAGTTTTGGTTGCCACAACTACTATCGGAAGAGTCACTATCGATGTCTCTCAGCTGTGCAGCAGTTCGCCATGCAAAAATGGAGCTACTTGTCAGACTACAACTTCATTCTTTACGTGCTCTTGTGCTCCGGGGTACTCCGGGTCTCTGTGCGAAATAGGCAAGTTATAAATGGTTCAGTTTTTATCCAACATATAAGAGATGCAAAGGGGGAAAAGTATTTAGAGGATTTGCGTGGACTTAAGGAAAATGCAGAGTCAGCCAATGCTTGACACATTACGTACTTAGCTAGCTAAACCTGCGAAAACCCCGAAAGGCCATAGCGCATCTTCAATACAATTTGAGCAAAACTTCGCCGGTGATGCAGGAAAAAAATTCGTGTTATGTGTAGAGACGTCTACGCCAACTAATATAGCTAACCAATCTTACACAAAAAGTAGGGTTTGGGATTACCAAAACGTCACCGAAGACACGCATTTAGACTGGGAGAGTCAAAATAATTTATCATTTCAGACATTAACGAATGCGCCTCAAATCCATGCGTCAGAGGCCCCTGCATTGACCGAGTGAACGCTTACCAGTGCGTGTGTCCCACTGGATGGACAGGGACCAACTGCAACACTGGTATGCTTGTACATCCGCATAGCTCTCAATACCACAACTTGTACCTTCATTAATTACCCAGAAAACTTCCCTAATTCCGCAGATATTAACGAGTGCAACTCCTCGCCATGCGACGTGAACGCAATCTGCACCAACAATCCGGGCTCATTCTCGTGTGCCTGTCGCTCAGGCTACTATGGCAATGGGTACACTTGTATTGGTAAGATTCGGGTTACCAGCAAGTTAGCTATTAACTGCCGCTTTTAGCTCGTACACTTCTTCAAACCACCGATTCTCTATTTACCTGTACAGAGCTGATGACACTTTCGACACAAAACGGTACCAAGCTGACTAAGTTCGACTTCAACAACTACACAGTCAGCTACATTACCATCGAAACGGAGGTTCCATTCATAATTGGGTCCCAGGAGAGTACCGTGTGCAAGGTAAACAAGCAATTAACTAGAAGGCCTGGTCCATCTTCTTTTAAACCTAGTTGAGAAGTAAAGCTCAAAGCCCACAATTTTTATCCACCTGCCAGATCTCGAAGGACGGCTACCTGTCATTCACTGATCCGCCTTACCAGCTAGTCTGGCCTACCTGGTACACCTACCTTGTGAAGCCGATGGTGTTTCCTTACTGGTCTTACAGGTACTCGTTCGCCTACTCAGACTCAGCTGTCTACTACGAGCTACTGGATAGTGCGAACCACCGAAACACGGTAAACTGGAACAAGGTAGTGGAGATCATTACCGCTTACAGCGGCGGAGCTACCTACAGTCCACTGAACGCCCTCATTGTCACGTGGAACAAGATGCAGCCATACAGCTTCTATCAATCTTATTGCTATTACTGCACGTACTACTTCCGACAGCGCGGATTCAGCTGGGCTGAATGGTATTGCAAGTATTGCGACTCGAAGCAAGAGGTAAGAGGATATGTTACATGTTTTGAGCATAGCTTCGAGAAGAAAGCACAAACCAAAGTATCATATGCTACAAAATTAGCACAAAAAGGAGCAAGTTTGCATAGTTTCGATAAGAAAGCACAGAACAAAGGCAAATTTCTCAATCTACAATCTTACAGCATATCAGCTTCCAAGCAATCGTGACCAGGAACGAGTCCCACTCCTTCGTCGTGTTCAACTACGGTCAGTTCGAGATGAGCGAATGGCGCTGGTGGTACTACTACGTGGCGGCGGGCTACACTGACGGCTACACGAAGTTCGATACGTTGCCATTCAGCTACTACTGGTGGAGAAGAAACTCTGTCACTGACAACCTAGTCATGGGAAATGTTGGCAAGCGTGGACGACACGTCAGGGTGTTAGCGGACTCCATTCCGCCTAGCGATAGGCTCAAGTGCAAGAACTGGATGGATAATGAGCGTACACGACCTCTGACGACTAAACTGAGCTGCCGCACGTGTCCGAGAGACATGCGACAAGCGGTTCTGGACTGGCGTTACTCGCCCTACGAGTACAACTGCGACAAAAAGAATGCAAAGGGATCCTACAAGCTCACCATGTGTTTCCAAGGCACAATAGAGTGCGTGCAGAACTTTACTAGCCCACCGAATTGCCCGTACCCTTGGTGGAACTGGTACTGTAACTTTTTCATGCGATGCCAGTTCTATGCCGCACCTAGATGCTGCTACAGGCTCACAGTGCACTGGAAGAAAGATGGCCAGCTCGTGGACTACTGCGAAGCGGGCTACTCCGTATGGACAATGCGCTGGTTGATGCGCAACGTCATGTTCGACAGAAGGCAGAGCGGCTCGTTGATCAAGAGTACGGTACAAGGCGCTGGACACAGCATGATTCTAGAGAGGACCAACCGTGACTACTGGTACTGGATCAAGTACGACGAGCAGCTCAGAAATGAGACGTATGGATATGACGTTTGCAGAGCCGGTAAGATGGTCGGAAAGTACAAGAAGCTACGGCCAAGGTGCGACAGTCGGGACTACATCGAACCTGTTTGGGGTAAGTCGCACTACCTTAATTCTATCGATTGAGATGCCTGCTATGTCTCTTTGTCAACTGGTGGCTCAGAGCCAAGAATAAAATCATTTTCAGGCTTTAACCGCGGTGATCCCCACATCAGCACTGTGGATGGAACCACCTACTCCTTCAACGGTCTCTGCGAGTACTACATGCTTCGCAATAGCTCACAGAGCGCTCCCATGTTGGACTTCCAGGCCCGTACAGGTCTGGCAAAGCCGGTCAACCCAAACATCTCTGCATCCGCGACCGTGTTTATTGGATTTGCTCTCAAAGCCGGCTCGAACAACTGTTCTATAGCGGTTCTGCTCAACGAGACATCACAGGATCTGGATGTGTACAGGGACAACGAGTTTATCGGCAGTGTTCTCACGTTCTTCTCTGAACAGGAGAACTCCACCATCATTGAGCGGTATACCTTGAAGTCTAGCGATAACAGAAGCATCGATGTCAGCGAGTCGGACACTGGGTTCTCGATGACAATCACCAGAGTGCTCAGCATGCTGCAAGCGACAGTACAACTCAACCAACAGCGACACTCCAACGGAGTGGAAGGCCTCATGGGAAACTTCAACGGTAACAACACAGACGACTTCAAGCTGCGCAACGGGACTCTTCTGCCTGGCAACAGCTCGGAGCGTCTGCTGTTTGACTTTGGTCAGAGCTGGGCTCTGCAGTCAGGCGATGCGAGCCACTTTCCGTATGCAGCAGGACAGACTCGAGCCGACTACTGCAACATGTCGTTTGTTCCGGTCTTTGTCGAGGACTACAAAGACAACCTGATAGCTCTGTTTCATAACAACTCGGAGCTGATGACTTCTGCAAACAAAGTAAGCGGTCTTATACTTGTTAACAAGTAGCTGACTTACTCTTTTCTCCTTCTTACTGAACGACCTCTCAGCTAACTTCCTACTAAATCTTTCAGACGTGCTGGAACATACAGCAGTCCATCTACCTTAGCTGCATGTACGATGCAGCACAACTGCAGTCGCTTGATGCTGCTCAGGAGGCGTCGCTCGCCGTCAGCCAGGAGGTGTCCGCAAAGGCGGTGGCTTCTAACTCTGCTCCGGAGTTCAACATGTCCTCCAACATCACGGTGTTCTCGGCGACGACGTTCAATGTCACCATCAACGTGACCGACAAGGATGGAAATCCGATCACGCTGAGCATACTGGAGCCGAGCAACGATACGTCGGTGTGGCTAGTGGGAAACGTGTTGATGTGGCAGGTCGCCACTAACATGAGCACATTTAATCTGACCGTGGTGGCCACGGACTCGCTTGGTGCGCCATCTTCTTGGACGCCCGTCGTCCTCTATGTAGACTGCGAGAATGGAGCAACGCACAGCTTTAACTACACGTCGGGGGAAACTGTCGTCGGAGGTATTTGCTGTTTTTCTATTTTACAGCAAACAAACAGGCTATATGATAGAACTAAAAACTAGGCTAAAATCTGATGCATTGCAGAAAACTTCTACCGCGCACAGTGCAGCTGCCCCAGCGGCTATCAGGGCGACAGGTGCGAGATTTCGCCCTGCTCCGCGCAGCCGAATCCTTGCTACAATGTCAGCATGTGCCACATGTACAGCAACGGAAGCTACTATTGCGACAGCTGTCCCGCTGGAATGGTAGGCGATGGAAGGGTGTGTGAAGGTGAGTTTATTTTCTCCATTGGAAATCATTTCCTCTTTGATGTATCTGCAATTAATGTTTGTTCAGACGAAAACTCATGAAAACTACGATGTGCTCACTCCCAGATACAAACGAGTGCCTGGAGACACCCGGAATCTGCCAGGAGCAGTGCACTAACCTGGCCCCCGGCTACCGGTGCAACTGCACCACACCCGGATTTCAAGTGTCGCCGAGCAACTCCAGCCGATGCGTTGATATTGACGAATGCCTGACCGGGGACAATCGTTGCCGCAGCGATCAGAACCAGACGTGCGTGAACACCAACGGCTCGTACACGTGCACCTGTCCGAGGGCGGGATTTGCACTGAATGAACTATTCGAGTGCCAGGTGAGATAATTATTCGTAATTGTAGCATAAGATTTTTTTTCCGCTTGCTTCCTACTAAAAGACTCGCACTCGCATTTTGACATGAGCTTACTAACGCACAAGGCCAAGCCTCAAATGTTAATACCAATATGTTTTATCGTCTATGGAAAACATTAAGGTTTAAATCACGCAATGTCTCTCGGGGCTCATAATTTCTTAGAAAATTTAGGTGTTTTAAGCTGCAGCTAAATTTGAAGTGTGATTTTTTTGATGTGCTAATTAAAAAATAAGAGTACAACAAGAGTTAGGTTTTACAGCTTTGACATTTTCGGTTGAAATAAATTGTCTAATTATGTCTGATAGGCACTGAGTCACCCAATATACAATGTTGATCTTATCTACTTTTAAACCATAACTTAATTGATACTTAGCATAATAATTACTCCACAGTATTAAACTCATTTAAACGGTGGGTATTTAAATACGGGTTGGTGGCACTTTATAAGGTTGTTTTTGGAACGCGAACGTGGCGAGACGAGAGCTCCGAGGTGTTGTGAAAATCGTAAAGTTGAACCGAAATTAACTAAACGGTTCAGCTAGGGCAGTTCAGTCTTAAATGATCTTGTGTCTTTCCACTGTTTTTGTAAGCAACTATTCCATTTGCACTTTTATTTTTTTATTGAATTAAAAAGCTAAATTGAATAAATTAAAAATATAGAAAGCGAGTTTGTGCTTAAAGGTTACACTGATGTTTTAAACTGTCTTATTTGCACAAAAATTCTGAGATATTAAAGGTATAAAAGGTTGCCAATCAATGAGCATATTGGTACCATTTTTATCTGCCTTTAACAGGACATAAACGAATGCACCGCTAGTCCTACGAACCCCTGCGGCGCAGACAATATTTGCGTAAACAACATCGGCAGCTATACGTGCGAATGCGCCATGCACCTCAACATGATCAGAGTGAACGGCGAGTGCGTCAAGGTGCTCAATAATATCGTTGCAGAGGGCAATGCTGGCACTACCGTGTCCAGCGCCAATAACGAGGAGTCAAGTGAGCGTTTTCAGATCAAGCTGATTTTGAGGGTTTAGGAAGAAAAAAGAAGAATAAGGAATCATGGAGGGAAAATTATGTACTTTTAAGAAATTCGTTACCTGTATAGGGAAATGCCTTAACGTGCAACAATACTAATTGGGTTCCTCTTATATTTACTTTATAGCAGCTGTTAAATATCCCACTCGACTCGTGGGACTTGATTCTCGCAATATTGCTATCTGTTACAAGTAGCTAATCTCCCCCTAAGTAATTAACCGTAGTAAAAATAGTATTAGTTGCTTACTAAAAGTAGGCATGCGAAAAAATCGCAGATAAAATAGCAGAAAATTTCGGAAAAATTCCATTTTTGCCTGTGTAAAATATATTTGGAGAGGAATTTCGTATGTATTGGGACCATATGTAAGGCTCTCTAGAGCCTCTTCTTTAATTCATCATTTGAAATCAATTGCTTCTTCAGCCAATCTGGCGCTGATCATCTCCCTATCCGTGGTCGGCGGCGTTCTGCTCGTCGGAGTCACCATTGTGGCCATCGTTCTGGGCTTGAGGTCGCGAGTCCCTGTCGAAGGCCTTGTTCACGTGGCTTCTGCCAGGGCAAGCGCTAATTGAAAGGTTAGAAAATTTTTGACTTTTACTTGTTGCTAAAGTAAAGTTTTATTGTCTAATTTATTCATAGGGCATGGTATTCCTTTTAACAAAATAATCTTTGCATACAATGGATGTGTGTTTAAGTTGTTTAAAGTTGCATTATCAAATGCTTCAGGTTTTCCGTTCTCCCATAATATTATTTTGCACGAATATTTATTAAGCCCAGTGCATTAACAGTATCACCGTCCGCTCTTTGGAAATTATTTATCTTGCATTCCGATATTAGAGATTTTTTTATAAGCAGAAAGATATTTCGCTTGTTGCGCGACTTTTTAATAATTGTTTGTCTGTTATGCTCCAGTTTTTTTTAAATATAGTTAAGTTGAAATAACTTGCACTACGACTCTGCTAACGATTTTTTTATTAATACAGAAAGTTCAAAACAGTTGGCGGAAAAGTGCTTATCAAGTTGTATATATATTTTTCTCAGAGGAATATACAAAATTCTAGGCAGGACCAGCAGAAAGCACTATTGTCAGTAGGCATACACGTTGACGACAAGATTTTTGTTTCTTAGACGAAGAATTCAACACTGCGATTAAATCGAGGATTTCAAAAAAAACAATTTAAATTCGTTTGATTGTTTTCCTGGAGAAATAAAAAAATGGTGCTAACTAGCCCCGCTGCCTCCGCTGGAGCAGCAGCCGCCAGCCTTCTTTTCTGCTTGTTCGGCGCCAAGTTTGATGCTCTCGCGTCGGCTGGCGTGCTTTGCACCGCTGACTGACTCGGGGCTCAGCAGATTCTGCGTCGGGTTTTACGTTTGTTAAAATTTTACTGATAATAATTTATAATTTTAACTGTTAAAGATAGGAAATAGTTTCTATTGGTCCTTGTTTTGGATTTTTAGGAGACGAAAAACTCAATTAGCGAGTCAAATTAATTTTAGAGGTTTATAAATTTTAGAGATCTTTTTATTGCATTGCTACTAAAAGTAGGCGAACGAAGCCTTAAATTCTAACCTTCCACATTGAGACCATTACGTTGGCCACTTCTGTGAACAGCTGCTGCACATTCTCGCCAGTTTTCGAGCTGGTCTCAAAGAATCCATAGGAGCCGTAGCGCTCTTTAGCCTGTGGGTAGTTACTTTTTCGTGAAATTTTTTTCTCGTAGTAAATTCAAATACAGTTAAAATTCAATTTACATCCATGCCATCCTCGTAAGGAACCTGTCGCTGAGTAGCTAAATCGAGCTTGTTGCCAACCATGAACACCGGTATGACGTCACTGTCAGCTTTCTAAGATGAAAAAATGAAAGAGAAACACATGAACAACAAAGAAGCCAGAGAAACAAGATACGGTGCTTACATCGCTAATACTTTTCAGCCAGTAAGTCTTCATTCGGTCAAAGGATTTTCGATTAGTAATATCGTAGAGCAGTACAATGCCCTGAAAATTTTGCGAAAAATAAAGTACTCAGACTAAAGTACATAAAAATAAAGTACACTGTTAATCCTTACCCGCGCATTTCTATAATGAAATGAGGTGATTGTCCGAAATTTCTCTTGTCCAGCTGTGTCCCTACAAAACAATTAGTGGAGTAAAAGATTCGCTACCATTATACTGTCCGTCACGTGACCGTGAAACAGCGCCTGTGGCGACTAATTTACCAGATTTCAAGCTCAATAATTTTATCACCGATAGTAAACTTCTTTCTCTTGAAGTCGATGCCTGCCGTGAATAAATAGGGAACAGAGGAGAATAGTGAATAAGCTGTCACCATAGACGCAGCCCAATCTGTTGAAACCACTCACCAATGGTGCTCATAACGTGCGAGCTGAATTCCTCGCCAATTAGAGTTCTCAGCAGGCAGGTCTTGCCAACGGAGCTCTCTCCGAGGAGGACAATCTTGAACCTGCCGTGGCAGTTGGCCGTCCCAGATTTGGCCATTTTATTGTTGCGCAGAAAGTCACCGCAAATGTCGGCAGTGACGAATGTTTTGTGTCCGAACACAAAATCTCCAGCCGCTTAAAAAAATTTTCTACGCCAAGAAAAAACGATCTAGAGTTTTTTATCTGTAGCGCCAACAACGTTTTTTTGGGCAGTCCCTATAGTCACACACTTGTCAGCTTGAAGCACAGAGCGGTCTTAAAAGCGATATCGCTCTGCAAAGCTGCATTGCTATTGCATATAGCGTACACTTGTATCTTGACTTGATAGACGTTTTCATGCCATTGAAAAACGTACGCCAGAGCAAGAAAAATGCAGGCTTTGAGCTGATATTGAGATTGAGACTTCTTCAACCACGTCTGCTTTCTGAGTCTTTCCGGCATACCTGATTTTAGTTTCCATTTAGAAAGATTTAGGTCAAATACTCACACGGTCAGAGGATAAAATGGTCAGGGAGTGAGGCTGATTCGGGATCAAATGGTCAGGGAGTGGGGCTGATTCGGGATCAAATGGTCAGGGAGTGGGGCTGATTGGGGATCAAATGGTCAGAGAGTGGGGCTGATTCGGGATCAAATGGTCAGAGAGTGGGGCTGATTGGGGATCAAATGGTCAGAGAGTGGGGCTGATTCGGGATCAAATGGTCAGAGAGTGGGGCTGATTGGGGATCAAATGGTCAGAGAGTGGGGCTGATTCGGGATCAAATGGTCAGAGAGTGGGGCTGATTCGGGATCAAATGGTCAGAGAGTGGGGCTGATTGGGGATCAAATGGTCAGAGAGTGGGGCTGATTGGGGATCAAATGGTCAGAGAGTGGGGCTGATTGGGGATCAAATGGTCAGAGAGTGGGGCTGATTGGGGATCAAATGGTCAGAGAGTGGGGCTGATTGGGGATCAAATGGTCAGAGAGTGGGGCTGATTGGGGATCAAATGGTCAGAGAGTGGGGCTGATTGGGGATCAAATGGTCAGAGAGTGGGGCTGATTGGGGATCAAATGGTCAGAGAGTGGGGCTGATTCGGGATCAAATGGTCAGAGAGTGGGGCTGATTGGGGATCAAATGGTCAGAGAGTGGGGCTGATTCGGGATCAAATGGTCAGGGAGTGGGGCTGATTCGGGATGAAATGGTCAGAGAGTGGGGCTGATTGGGGATCAAATGGTCAGAGAGTGGGGCTGATTGGGG
Organism: Macrostomum cliftonense; assembly: GCA_950096795.1. NCBI lineage: Eukaryota > Metazoa > Platyhelminthes > Macrostomidae > Macrostomum > Macrostomum cliftonense. Next base: position 3,457,386 of record CATNEM010000162.1, read on the forward strand.
ATCAAATGGTCAGAGAGTGGGGCTGATTCGGGATCAAATGGTCAGAGAGTGGGGCTGATTCGGGATCAAATGGTCAGAGAGTGGGGCTGATTGGGGATCAAATGGTCAGAGAGTGGGTCTGATTCGGGATCAAATGGTCAGAGAGTGGGGCTGATTGCACGGGGATGAAATGGTCAGAGAGTGGGGCTGATTCGGGATCAAATGGTCAGGGAGTGGGGCTGATTCTGGATCAAATAGTCAGAGAGTGGGGCTGATTCTGGATCAAATAGTCAGAGTGGGGCTGATTCGGGATCAAATGGTCAGGGAGTGAGGCCGATTAGGTATAAAATGACCTAAATGAAACTATATCATGACGACATCTTCAAAGCATTATTCAACTGAGGATCTGGGATGCTGGTGATCCAATCAACAGCCTGAAGTTCTTTCAAAGCAAAAAAGCTACAAATAACAGCCAGCGGCAAATGTTCAGCTTCCAAAAAGGCTGTCTAATCTGCCGCAAAGAATCACCAGATGGAAAATAGCGGCTGACAGCTGTCTCTCACTTCAAGAGCAGAGCTTTAATTTATTGATTCTATTTTTGTTGATCTGTGTTTTTTTCATTCTCCAAGTCAGAATTGATCAAATTAAGACAGTCGATAACAGAGCATAAGTTTGCCTAGCAACAGTGCATAGCAACCCTACTCCATAGCAACATCCTCGCCGTCCAAGTTCAACTCGTCGAGCATTTCGTCCAGCCCGATCTCCGGCGCGTCCTCAGCTACATCGGCAGCCGTGGCTGCAGGCGCCAACCGACGATCTTTGTAGATGTTGACGCCGCGGCGAAGCTCTTTGTCCTCCTCCAAATCGTCTAGGAAGTCTTCGTAAGCGCCGCCGCCGCCGCCAGCCTGACTGTCATCGTCGGCTTGTTCAAGTCGGCGAAGGCGCCAACGTCGACGACTTCGCCTGCTTGTGGCGTACACCTTCTTGACGAGGACAACGTCCGGCACCTTGGAGTCCACAAGCCGGTCCAACTCGGCGTGGTTCACGTTGGCCCGCCGGAGATCCAGGCCTCGGACGGTGTCGCCGCAGGACAGGAGGCGGCCCAGGTGGCTGCGGCAGTGGACCTCGTCTGAGGACAAGTCGGAGTCCGTCAATAGCCACACGTCGGCGGGGAGGAAGCGACCGCCGCTGCCGCCGCCGCCGCCGCCGGCTCCCGGCTGATGCTGCTGCTGATGATGATGATGCTGATCCTCAATGGGCTCGCAATTGGTCACGGTGAAGTCCGAGTGCTTCGCCTGGAGAGCCTGAGGATTCGCAATGAGGATGGAGGATATCAAACACTATGCCCAGATCCAGCCATTGCGATCCCCTGATCCGATTTGAATAATCTTCCCAAATCGTGTCACATGACTCTGTTTAAATTCCATGTTCTCTAATCCCTCTTCCCGAATCTTCCTTCATCCCACTTCCGGAATCTTCCCTAATCCCACTTCCGGAATCTTCCCTAATCCCACTTCCGAAATCTTCCCTAATCCCACTTCCGGAATCTTCCCTAATCCCACTTCCGGAATCTTCCCTAATCCCACTTCCGGAATCTTCCTTAATCCCACTTCCGGAATCTTCCTTAATCCCACTTCCGGAATCTTCCTTAATCCCACTTCCGGAATCTTCTTTAATCCCAATTCCCAACTCTCCCTAATTCCACTTCCCGACTCTTCAACCAATCGAGTCCCCCACCTGGAACGGGGCCTGCCAGAACTGCTTGCCCGTAACCTCGGCGGTTCGGCAGGTGCGCGGATCAACCAGGTGTAGGCGGTCGGTGACCCGGTAAACAACGCAGAATTGGCCCACAGAACTGAGCTTGCGAGCTACAGGCGGCGGCAGGCAGACGACGTCGTCTTTGCAGATCGGGGCGACCTCTATGCAGAACGTGTACTTGTAGTTGAACACGTTCGAGTGAGTGTCGTGCGACACCAGCGTCTCGGAGGTCTGGCAGCGCGACGGCGAATGGGCGGCGAGGAAATCGGCGAGGCGTTTGGCGTCCTGACGTTGGGCAAAAAAAAAGTCGAGGCCGTTAGCGCCGCACCGTTTGACGCCCGTGCAGTCCCGGTGCGCCTGGGGAAATTGATTTCCAAATATGGTAAAGAGTGATTCGATTTCCAAATATGGTACAGAGTGATTCGATTTCCAAATATGGTAAAGTGTGATTCGATTTCCAAATATGGTACAGAGTGATTCGATTTCCGAATATGGTAAAGTGTGATTCGATTTCCAAATATGGTACAGAGTGATTCGATTTCCAAATATGGTAAAGTGTGATTCGATTTCCAAATATGGTAGTGTGATTCGATTTCCAAATATGGTACAGAGTGATTCGATTTCCAAATATGGTAAAGTGTGATTCGATTTCCAAATATGGTAAAGCGTGATTCGATATCCAAATATGGTAAAGTGTGATTCGATTTCCAAATATGGTAAAGAGTGATTCGATTTCCAAATATGGTAAAGAGTGATTCGATTTCCAAATATGGTAGTGTGATTCGATTTCCAAATATGGTAAATTGAGATTGGATTTCCAAATATGGTAAAGTGTGATTCGATTTCCAAATATGGTACAGAGTGATTCGATTTCCAAATATGGTAAAGTGTGATTCGATTTCCAAATATGGTAAAGCGTGATTCGATATCCAAATATGGTAAAGTGTGATTCGATTTCCAAATATGGTAAAGAGTGATTCGATTTCCAAATATGGTAAAGAGTGATTCGATTTCCAAATATGGTAGTGTGATTCGATTTCCAAATATGGTAAATTGAGATTGGATTTCCAAATATGGTACAGAGTGATTCGATTTCCAAATATGGTGAATTGTGATTCGATTTTTAAACACCTCAACCAACCTGATGCTTGAGAATCAGCTGCTCCAGGTACAGCAGAGTCTTGGGATGAGGCGAATGCTGCCTCAGTTGCACCAGAGCGCGCCAGAAATCCTTAGCCGCCGACCTGTTGCACTGGTCGCACTGGTGCGACTGCAGGGTGAATTCAACCTCGCAGGTCTGCTCGGCGATGGCGCCGTTCAGCACCTCGGCTTGGACGGTGACGCGGATGCGGAGACGGCGAGAGTGCGGCTCCGTCCAGATGAAACCGGCGTCCACTAGGCGGACCTGCGATTCGGTTGAGGTGGGCCGAATTAATCAATTTGATGCGCCTGGCCTAGCACTGAATTTGCGGGGCTTAAAATAGACACGAATATACGACTGAGAAGGGGGACAGACAAAAAGAACGGAAGACACAGACATATAGATAGTGAGACAGACAGATAGAGACAGACAGACAGACAGATAGGTAGAGACAGACAGACAGACAGACAGACAGATAGACAGAGACAGACAGACAGACAGATAGACAGACAGACGGACGGACAGACAGACAGACAGACGGACAGATAGAGACAGGCAGGCAGACAGACAGACAGACAGATAGAGACAGACAGACAGACAGACAGACAGATAGACAGAGACAGACAGACAGACAGACAGATAGACAGAGACAGACAGATAGACAGGCAGACAGGCAGACAGAAAGACAGACAGACGGACAGATAGAGACAGGCAGGCAGACAGACAGCAATCAAGCACTCAGACTGTCGGGCAGCCAACCTTATTCAGGCCGCGAATGCGTTTCAGACACAGGGCCAGCAGTTCTTTGCTCTCGGGCTCGGCGGTGACCCAGTGATTGGGCGGCTGCAATATTCTGGCGCACTTGGGGCACACGGACAGCACGCACTGGCGCTGAAGGCCCTCGGTGATGTCAACTCGATTGCGCAGGCAGGGCAGGCACAGGGCGGTAGGGTTGGGATCAATCAGTGTGCCGCACTCGCAGCACTGCATCTGGCCAGGCGCTGAGATTGTGTCCATGCTGGCTGGTAATTATTGACTGAAAATTGATTACGAATCTTCATATGATATGGATATCAATGGGGAGAGGTGTGGCGTCTCGACTAAGTTTAAAGATTTCCGTTTTTTTCTGAAGGATCTGAGGAGGAGCAGTGGCGCCCTCTGAAGGATCTGAGGGGGAGCAGTGGCGCCCTCTGAAGGATCTGAGGGGGAGCAGTGGCGCCCTCTGAAGGATCTGAGGGGGAGCAGTGGCGCCCTCTGAAGGATCTGAGGAGGAGCAGTGGCGCCCTCTGAAGAATCTGAGGGAGAAGTGGCGCCCTCTGAAGGATCTGAGGAGGAGCAGTGGCGCCTTTTGAAGAATCTGAGGAGCAGTGGCGCCCTCTGAAGAATCTGAGGGAGAAGTGGCGCCCTCTGAAGGATCTGAGGAGGAGCAGTGGCGCCTTTTGAAGAATCTGAGGAGCAGTGGCGCCCTCTGAAGGATCTGAGGGGGAGCAGTGGCGCCCTCTGAAGGATCTGAGGGGGAGCAGTGGCGCCCTCTGAAGGATCTGAGGAGGAGCAGTGGCGCCCTCTGAAGAATCTGAGGGAGAAGTGGCGCCCTCTGAAGGATCTGAGGAGGAGCAGTGGCGCCTTTTGAAGAATCTGAGGAGCAGTGGCGCCCTCTGAAGGATCTGAGGGGGAGCAGTGGCGCCCTCTGAAGGATCTGAGGAGGAGCAGTGGCGCCTCTTGAAGAATCTGAGGAGGAGCAGTGGCGCCCTCTGAAGGATCTGAGGAGAAGCAGTGGCGCCCTCTGAAGGATTTGGGGAGGAGCAGTGGCGCCCTCTGAAGGATCTGAGGAGGAGCAGTGGCGCCCTCTGAAGGATCTGAGGAGGAGCAGTGGCGCCCTCTGAAGGATCTGAGGGAGAAGTGGCGCCCTCTGAAGGATCTGAGGAGGAGCAGTGGCGCCCTCTGAAGGATCTGAGGAGGAGCAGTGGCGCCCTCTGAAGGATCTGAGGAGGAGCAGTGGCGCCCTCTGAAGGATCTGAGGGAGAAGTGGCGCCCTCTGAAGGATCTGAGGGAGAAGTGGCGCCCTCTGAAGGACTGAGGGAGAAGCGGCGCCCACCTGAAGTATCGTTTAGTAGTGCCACCTAGACAGACTGAATATCGATGCAAGGACGTCTAAAGCAGACAAAAAAAGCAAAAAAATCTTCACAAAACGACTAAAATGTGTACTTTAAAGGCAGTCGGTTTTTCTAAAACAAATAAAATCGATTGTTTACATATCTCCGTAGAATAATTACAGCATAGCTTCAGCATCAGTTAGCGGAAAATCCGAGTTCGACAACAGCGTTATTTTTTTTAGCAAAATTTCACAAATAAAATAGACTTTCTCGATGTGTGTCACAGTGTAAACATCTATTTCCATATTTATCTGCTTTAAAATTGAACTTTAAAATGAAAATGGTTTGGACAGACAGACACACAAGCGATGGCGATAGAGAAGCGAAACACAAAAAGGAAACTAACACTTAACCAAACAGGGACAATTAAATGATATTGACACACTGACAAGGACTTTACCTGTACTTTTGTAGTATTCTATCACCAGTCCAACACCTCAAACGTCAATTCATGCTTGAGTAATAATTATAAAGATTACAAATGAAAGTTAAATTTCCTTTGACAGAGGAATCTGGATAAAAAAATAATGCGTGCATTCAAAGTCAATCAATCAATAACAATTGGTAGGAAAGTCGAAACAGACAGAACTCCAGAGGGGTATTGATGGGTGCAGGGGGGTTTTGATGGGTGCATAGGGGTTCTGATGGTTGCAGAGGGGTTCTGATGGTTGCGGAGGGGTTTTGATGGGTGCAGAGGGGTTCTGATGGTTGCAGAGGGGTTTTGATGGGTGCAGAGGGGTTTTGATGGGTGCAGAGGGGTTCTGATGGTTGCAGAGGGGTTTTGATGGTTGCAGAGGGGTTTTGATGGTTGCAGAGGGGTTTTGATGGGTGCAGAGGGGTTCTGATGGTTGCAGAGGGGTTCTGATGGTTGCAGAGGGGTTTTGATGGGTGCAGAGGGGTTCTGATGGTTGCAGAGGGGTTTTGATGGTTGCAGAGGGGTTTTGATGGGTGCAGAGGGGTTCTGATGGTTGCAGAGGGGTTTTGATGGTTGCAGAGGGGTTCTGATGGTTGCAGAGGGGTTTTGATGGTTGCAGAGGGGTTTTGATGGGTGCAGAGGGGTTCTGATGGTTGCAGAGGGGTTCTGATGGTTGCAGAGGGGTTTTGATGGTTGCAGAGGGTATTGATGAATGCAGAGGGGTTATAGACATGGCGAAAAGGCAGCAAAGATACAATAGTGAAAGATAGCAAACGCACGAGGCAGCGAACCAATAAGGGAAGGGGGCTTAACAGACAGGGTGTCAAAAGATGTCAATCAGTTCAGCCGACAAAGCGCAGCACCGTCGCACCCAGATCCTACCAAGAATTAGCGTCAGTATTGTCGTAACCAGAGCCAGCATCGGACGAATTCAATAGCAAAGCTCGCCTAGCCAATAGCAAAGCGATGGCCAAGGCTAGTACAACCATGCCAACAATGGTGGTCCATTCTTCGCGTATAATTGAATAGCCGCTGTGGGCGCGATTTGCCGGCTGTTGTTGTTGCTGTTGCTGCTGCTGCTGCTGTCGCGATTGGTCAGCTGATTGAACCAATTGGCCGGCCCGAGCCTCGCTGTAGCCTTTGATTTTAACTAGCCATTCTTGAAACGACATCGGCGGCTGAAGCGCCAAAGGTTGGACCGGCTGTGACAGCGGCTGGCAGGGCATCCGTCTTGTGGGCAGGTCGGCTATGATTGGTGAAGAAGCTGCCGATCGTTTGAGCTCCTGCTGTTGCTGTTCCGGCTGTTCAGCTTCTTTGGGCTTCTCCCCGGCGATGGTGATCTCCTTGGCTAGGGAGCGGGCCTCCTCCGTCTCCTTGGCCGAGGCGTCCGAGAGCGGGCAGAGCAGGCTCTCCAAGCTGGCGGTGTCGCCCGCGCAGCACACCGGGCAGCGCCAGTCGCGTGATTGGCGCGCCAGACGGCGCCGCTCCTCGGGCGGGTATTCGAGAGCGCCGATAGCGCCAAGGCCGTGGGTTGGCATGAAGCTGGACAAGGATAGGGTAACGGCTATTTTAAGACAAAATAAAATGATTTATGGGTTTTCGTGTATTATGTTTCACTTGATTTTTTCAATATGGAAATTTATTCTTGCTGCTTCAATTATTAAGTTGCAGACAGATAAACAGTTAGATAAAACAGACTGATAGACAGTTTGACAAGACAAATATAGATTATTTATTGCGCGGATGGACTGATTGACTGACTGGCTGACTCACAATCCACCCATCAATCAATGGACAGAGGATAGAAACAAAGACAGACAGACAGGCAGACAGACAGGCAGACAGACACATAGACAGACAGACAGGCAGACAGACAGACAGACAAACAGTCAGACAGACACACAGACAGACAGACAGACAGACAGCCAAACAGACACACAGACAGACAGACACACAGACAGACACACAGACAGGCAAACAGACAGACACACAGACACAGAGACAGACAGATAGACAGACAGACAGACAGACAGACAGACACAGACACACAGACAGCCAGCCAGACAGACACACAGACAGACAGACAGACACAGACAGGCAAACAGACACACAGACAGACAGACAGACAGACAGACAGGCAGACAGACACACAGACAGTAAGTCAGACACACTGACTGACAGATGGACAAACAGAACTTCATACAGACGGACAGATACAAATTATAGACAGAAGCAGTCAGGTGGTTATTAAAAAATCTACGAGTCACACTCGTAGGCCAGAAGCCTGGCTAGACAGGCACTATCAAGACTCAAGAGCCCTCAGTCCCTCACCCAATCAGAGCAAGCAGAGCTGTGCGGATGGACCACGCCGGGCGCCAAGTCTCCGGATGATAGCCAGAGATGCTCAAACAGATTTTCTTATTAATTTCGAAGCGACCATTCGGCGTTAACAGGATTATGTTCGGCGGCTTCATCGGATAATCGCCCGGGATTAACACCCGGCCATGGTAGACGCCGCCTTCGAAGTCGCTATCAACCGGACCGCGAATAGTGAAATGCCATTCGAATAGATTGTCCTCTAGCGGCTGGGCGTAGTATAATTCGGTTGGGGTGGCCAGGTCTTTCGCTTCCCGCATCAGCCGTTTAACAGCTGTTTGATAATTAAAAAAATAATCGATTTAGTCTACTGCTGTAAGTAGAAATGCAAGCATTTTATAAGAATAAAAAAAATAATTTTCGTTAAAACTTACCAGGATTTCGTGAATTGTGCATTCTAGCGAATATTAAATGACCAACTGGAAAAAAACAAGATTTTAAAGGATTTTTAATCATAAATTTTATACGATTGAATAACTAAAGACTTCAAATCAATCGATAACTAACACGTAACTTTCTAAACGCCACAACTTACAATTCTAGACCCTACAACCTCACTTCCAGCATTATAGCCTTTTCAATCTTAAACCCTTGAAACTTCCAACTTTTAACCATGGGAAAATGACACCTTTTAAAAACTAACTACGAGCATCTGTATACACTTAAAAAATCATTAAGTAAATCAGAAAACAAAAAAAAGAAATTTTAATGCTCGTAGGTGAATTTCGAACAAATATATATTTCATTAAAAAGTGTATAAGTCAACATTTTGGCCAAAAAACCAAGGCCTCACAATTTAATAGCCGAGAAAAAATCGACAAAAAATTATGCAACAAACAACATGAGGCCATGGGTATGATGATTAAAATGGTTGTGTCCAAGCAAGTGTACATTGGTAAAATGAAACAAAGAGCAGTTGGTGCTGCTACTCTGTGTAAGCTCATGATTAGCAATAAAACAATGAAAAAATCTACTTGACAACGTAGTCTACAAAGAGCAGATAATGGAACAAAAGAAATTAAAAAAAGAAGTGCATGGCGTTGCGATAGCAGAATTTTTAAGGCTAATACTATTTTATTCAATGGTATTTAACGACACAAGCCAACCGGAAGTGGCAAGATGGCGATTCGAGAAGAACCGGAAGTCGTCAGATACTTAGAAAAGAAATCTAGGTAGGGTGCCAGTTTGAAGTCAAGGAAGTAAGTCAGTAAGAGCTAGTTAAACCTTAGCTTGAGCAACAGAACTCTCTAATTCATTGTCATCACAACTAAGTTCGCCAAATTGAGGCTTCATTGGTTGCATCGCTTCATCAATCTCTTCACCAGCTGCACTGACAGCCCCCTCGCCATTGTCATTGGGCTGCATGAGCAGCTGCCTATCGAAGCTGGCTACAAAACCAGCTAGAAGCAGAGCTGTGAAACACACTGCTCCTCCGGCAGTCCATAGAGCGGCCTGTGTGGCGAAACAGTTGGAAATCTCAGACAACTGATAAAAAACTAGTCAGCATTTCAAATCCCTCTAATCCTGACTTTAATTAGATTGCATTGGCCTAGAACACACAGAAGCTACACGAATTCTTTAGATACCAACCTGGTAACCGAGGCGATCGGCAATTAACCCGGCCAACGAAGTGCCAACAAGCGAAGTGACTCCGCCAAGAACCGACGCGACACTGAGGGTCACGTGCAAACTAGCTAGACCGGACAGTCGAATTAGACAGACAGTTAGCAGCGAGACTAATCCGCCATTGGTCAGCGCATAGCAGACACAAATTGGTACTAATAGGGCTAGACCGATTGCCCAGCCAATCAGAGCGCAGCAGATGCCAGCCAATAGCATGCACAGGCAAAGAAGATAGAGGGGATTGACTCTGTCGCCGGCGTAGCCCCACACTATTTGACCCAGAGCAGTTAGCAGGCCCATGGCCGACTGTAGGCTGGATGCCTGCGTTTTGATTCGAATTAAAATCAACTTAATAGTGATTCGATTTTGCTCATAATTAGTTCTGCTTTTTCTTTCGTACTTTCAATAGTAGTTACAAATTCGAACATAAGGCAATGTGTAACGAAAAGGGGGGATAGAGGGGAGTTGTTTTCTGAAAGTTCAGAATTGTTTTTATTCATGTAAAATTTGCGTAGAAACCAAGTGATTTGAGAATTTTTTTTATAGTTTTAAGAATTCAAGATATCCGATTATAGGTTACGCCTTATTCCCTAATGCACAGTAAGATGGTGCTGTGCTAACTGGTGAGCGTCTAACGGCTTACGGGTCGCTTTCATGACACCGAAACTTCACAGCTCCCAAAAGTATAGCCAGAGCTTAGCTTAAATAGCTTTTTGGCTTAGTGAAAGTTTCGGTATTATGAAGTTTCGGTGTTGTAAAATTTCGCTGTTTTGAAGTTTCGGTATTATGAAGTTTCGGTGTTGTGAAGTTTCAGTGTTGTGAAATTTCAGTGTTGTGAAATTTCGGTGTTGTGAAGTTTCGGTATTGTGAAGTTTCAGTGTTGTGAAATTTCAGTGTTGTGAAATTTCGGTGTTGTGAAGTTTCGGTATTATGAAGTTTCAGTGTTGTGAAATTTCAGTGTTGTGAAATTTCAGTGTTGTTAAGTTTCGGTATTGTGAAGTTTCTGGCTATACTTTTCGGTAACTTTCGGAACAACCATCTTATATGAGAATCCTACCTCAGTGGTATCCAACTGACCGTAACCAGTTGCCTGGGTATAGAACAGCGTCCAAGGCAGCATCACCCACATACTGATAAGGCTGTGACAGGCGCAGAACGTCAACAATCTAGGCGTGATGGCTGCTCGACCGCCGGCAAATGACAGGCACAAACTGGCCCAGAATCCTACTTTATGGTTATCCGCAGGCTGCTGGCTAATTTGTCGCCGATTGCTGCTTGAAGATTTCAAAGATCTCTCATAGGATAGAAACAAGCTGGCGCTGACGGCTACATTGAAGCACAAGCCGGCTATTATGAGCATAGCGCCTCTATAAGTAAATCTATCGGTGAGAAATGCCAACAAATAGGTGAGACAGAAGATGCCAACACCTCCGCCAGCTGTGGTAATGCCAGTAGCTAATGCTCTCCTCTTATTGTAATAGGTTGATACAAACATGATACCGGATATGTAGCCGCACTCCAGACCAAGACTGGTGAATAGACCAACAGATATCCAGAGCAATTCTATTCGAGTGGCATAATAACCAGATGAATATGAGACCAGCAGGAGGATTGCGCTAAGAAAAGCTACCTTGCTGCAGCCATAGGTGTACTGGAGATGACAAACCAGTGGTGCAAGTATCTGTGGGATGCCGTAGATAAGCCCAGATAAGAATGCCACATGGCTATTAGTCTTGTTAAAGCTGACCAGAAGCTCAGGATACAGCAGGCCAAACGAATAGGTGCAGCCATCAGAGAAGAAATAGCAAAGAAAGCAGCCAAAAATACACAGCAATTTTAGCCAGTTATACATGTCTCTTCTGCTCTTTGCTGATTTACCTTTTCAATATTAATTAGATCTGCAGAATAAAAAAATTTTTTTTGTTGCTTTAAATTGCTCAATAAATATTTTTTTGTTTTAAGACAATCAAACTAGATGGTACTATTTTATAGCAAAGAAAAAAGTTATACTAGCAGAGTGAATAATTATAAATTAGCATTAAGCAAGTTTAAAAATTCTTAGGATTAAGCTTTTAAAATTGCATTCAAAATGTAAACTAATATAATATTTAAACTCAGGCAAATTACACAAAATTCATGATAGCAAAAAATATTATTATTGACATAGGAGACAAAGCAATCAAGCAATGAATTTTGATTGTCCCACTGTATAGTAAACATGCAAATATTCAGATTATACTTTATGTACTAAATAAAACAAAATGACTTTGAAAGACAATGTAGCAAGGTTATTTTTTGTTGTAATGTGCTATCTATTTAGCATGCATTGTGTGGTAGTGACTATCTGCTATCCAATTTACCAAGGAATCTAAGAGCCATGATAAACATAGTATGCAATTTTATTTGACCTAAGCTAATTGGACAAGAGTAATATACATAGGCCTGCAGCCATTATGATGTAGGCCGAAATAAATTTTGAATCTATACTTAATTAGTGTATAATATTTTAGCAGTATTGTCTGTATAAAGAAGTTCGCATTATTACATTGATTTTTTGTTATAATGCATCATTATAAATAATTAATATTATAAATAATTAATAATTAGAATATTATTATTATTATTCAATTATAAAGTAGCCTTATTGACAAAATAATATTAGTATATTGCAATTGTTGTAAAAAACATTATACGCTAGTATAAATACAGCTCTATGGGTGGCCAGAAAAGCAAGAGGTTCCAGCCCTTTTAATAAAGAGCTGTGCAAGCAAAACCTGTCTAATGTTTTAACAAGCAAAATTCTTAGTTATTTGAGCAGAGGCTTAAGGAGTAAAAGTATTGGAGGCATTTGCAAATTTAAACTCAGATTGATACTTAGATCCTACACATTAGGTGCATAAAGTAGGAATGATAGTAGAGTGACAATAAAGTGATAATAGAGTGAAAGGCTGTGACCACAGTATACCTTTCAGGCTGGAGACCAGTGCTTGTCACTCAGCACTTTTAAATACTACCAGATCTATGTTAGTAGTATAAATAGTATAAAGTAATATAGGGAGAGTATAACATTGCTAGTTAAATAGATTATTATAGAATTATAAAAGAAGCCTACAACAATTATATTGCAATTAATTGTTAATGCGAAAATTAATATCACTGCTTTATCTGCCAAGACAAGAGATCATGCCAGCATTTGATTGTCACAGAACTTCCATGGTAGCTCTAGCTAATGATGGCTTGAGAGAACTTTGTGAGTATATCTGCAACACATGGGTAGACAAAGGCAGCAATTGGAAAGTAAAGGACATTTGTATATTTGGCTAATCTATTAGGACTAACAATCACTTGAAGGTTGTCATTATCACCTAAATTGGAAAGCTGGGCATTTTAATTTCCAATTCTATTAGCTGATCTGCCTACTATATGAGGAAGCTACCCTTGTGCCACAACTGTTTATCTGCTATCTAGAGAGCTATTGCAACAAGAGCAATAGCAAAGCTACTGAATAGTTTAGTCTTGTCTATTTTGCCACTGGGCAGAGTACAACGATGGCATACAAAGCACTTAAAAGCTATTTGAAGCATGCAATCATCTTTTGATACAATGATGATTTTTCTAAATAATTAGGACTATAATGCTTATACGGCTTTATAATTAGTTGTTTTTAGGCATTGTTCAAAAGAGAATTACTTATTAAACATATTGTGTAGTATCTTTGTCAAATAGTACAGATACCTAAATCAGTTTTGCAACTAATAAAAATGTAAAGTAGCAATACCTAAATATACTAATTGGCTTTTGTTGCAAAGATACTACATTATATCCTTAAGTCTCTTTATTTTACTATATTGCATAAATATATGAATAAATTTATTGTGATATAACTGGTTTAGATTGTTGTTACTGCTGAAATTATCTTTATTATTTGGCATTTCAATTAAGTTTCAATACTATTATATAAATAGTAAGTTTTGTACCATTGCAGTTGCAGATATAACTTATAGTATTTTGGTTGGGCAGGCCTATGTCATCATGTTGCAGTTTGCTACTAATTCAACTAAAGTATACTATAATTTAACATGTTCTAGCTCTCTAAGCTAATAGCTTATATGTCTTAAAAGGAGCACTGCAACCAAAACCATGAGCCAAGTGTTGGTATAATAGGTATGTGGGGTTGGTAATATAATTTTCTTTAGTTATTTTTGTTTAAGAAATAAAAAAGGATATTCTATAATTTTACAAATATTTTAGGCCTTTGCAAATAGTATAGACTGTATTGCATATATTGTTTATCTAATAAGCATAAACAGTATTATCCAATAGGCATTTTCTAATTTTTTGTATTAATCTGCATATTAAAATTCAATGTAGCAAAGTAATACAATCTAGTTATCTAAATATTTTTACAATAATATATGATCTTCAGATCAAAAAGGACATTTTTGAATGTCTTACACAACACTGAGCCAAGTAGATCAAAATCTGCAAAAGAGATATGCTACTAAGCATAACAATAAGTCAATTACAGAAAGGAAATTAAAAAATGCAGCTAAACAGCTTGTAAGAATTTGTATGCATGCAATTTGCAGAATAAATTGACAAGTACTTATGAAATTTAAAATTAAACTAACAAAGCTTAGATAATAGTTGATAGTAAATAGAAGTTTTCAAACAAGATTGTGCAATGTTGATTAAACTATTCCTCAACATTTTCCTGTATTCACAAAAAGGAGGTTAGCTAGATGAACTCCATTCAGAAAAGTCACCTGCATTCATGCATGGTTTTTAGTTATAGTTAGTGTAATCATAGAGTATATACAGTTCACTTGTTTGTAAATATTGGTGATCCATTATCATAATTAAACAATCAATGCTAAACAAAAAGCAACATTAGCACAAATCAGTCTATATAGGAAATAAGAGAAGATGGATAAAGGCTTTAATGAAGCATAGTATAAAATAACTTTTTAAGTTATGATATAATAGTATTAAAATAGTAGATAGACAAATATATATTTTGCAAAATTTTGTAATTTACTATGCAAAAAAATATGATTGAAAGATAACATGAAAAAAGACAATAGTGTTAATGTTTCAGTATTATTTAATAATTTGAGAATACTTGTGACCATTTTATCAATTACCATATTTGACTTTTTGTTTCTTTTTTGCACTTGTAACTTAATAATGGATTTATGACATTTTAGATCAATTTGGCTGACATTGCAGATTATCATGCAATTGTTCTGCTGCATCCAAAAAGCCCTAGTCAGGCAGCCATTTTTGAAACTTTGGAAGTTCTGGTTTTTGTGAAAAATGTATATAGTAGGCCTTATTGTATTATCATAGTTTAATGTTTCTTAGAAAATACATATGCATTTGTGGCAGTTGGGCCTGCCCTCAGACTCATTTGAATTTGTGCCTCAAAAATTTTGTTAATTTTGTTCTGCTCCAGTCTCTTTTTCTTAGTTCATCTTTGTTCTTGTTTTCCAGTTCCTTATTGATCTTCCTAGTTCCTGCTGAGTCTTGTCTCATTTCCACCTCATTCCTGCCTTCCATTTCTAGTTCTGTTCTGCTTTGTTCTCTTGTTCCTTCTAATCTGGTTCTTTTGTTCCCTCTGCGGATCTTCCCTTGTTCCCAGCAGTTTCAGTTAATTTTATGCTGCGGAACCATTTCTTCTATATAAATATTGCCGTGTTTTGCTCAATTTTCTTACTTTGACCCTCAGCTTTAACCTTTAAACTTTTAACTTTAGCTTTTTTGTGAGTTTTAGTGGTTTAGTGGCTAGTTCCTCCATGTGGCTCTGCCTTCATCCCTCGGCCTGTCTTGCTGCCAACTTAATTTTTCTACTGTTTTGTTGTACCTTCAGTCAATTTTTATTAATCAATTTAGTAATTTGTTTTGTAGCTCGGAAAATCTAACAATTAATAAATAAATAAATCTACATCCCGAACTAGTACATTAATGTTATACCTTGAGACTTTGGATGTGCGAGTTAATCTATTTTATCTGATTGCAATCAGTGAGAAAACTCTCATGACAAACTCTGACTTAAGAGTCAACTCTAAATTGAGAGAGGTAGGAAATTAGACTTGTTAGTCAAAACTTTTACACTCTCTCTGGTGGCAGCCTACTATTAGTAATATTGAGAACATTTTTGTGGAGAATTTTGGCCAAGGCATTTTATGCCTGGAATAACTCGGGACTATGCCACAATTTGAGTCGCTGCTAAAGCTACCATTACTAGGAGCCATTCATTGCAATGTTGCCTATAGACTGCTTAGCTACTGATTGACTACCCTCCCCCCGGACTTGAGGCATCTGGCAAATGGAGTTCTCTCTTATTTTGCTGACAGTTTTGTTTGAACAGATTGGCAATTTCATGGAATTTTGGCACAATTTTAAATAACTGCCAACCAACAACAAGAAAACCTTGTTTCCCCTGCCCTCACATTCATTTTAAATTTGGATAATTACTTTGATTAAATATGCGAAAATTATTTGATTTAATTTTACAAAAATAATTATGAGCATTAAAACAAACCATAAGAATTTTGGTACAAATAGATATGAGAAGAGCTCTAAAGTTTCAACCCTGCACTGACCTCAAATATTATATCAAAAATGAAACTTGAGTTGAAGCCTTTGCTAAACTTAGTTACTTCTACCTGCATAGTAAAGATAAAATCCACTACTTAGAAGCAAGCTATTCAGAAGGGAATACCTACTAAAGGCAAAGAGAGGGAGATTGCCTGAGAGTTGAGAAATAGAGGGATTATTTGCAAGAGGTAGAGAAATTACCACCTTATAGTAAGAGAGGATACCTGCTGAGGCAGAGAGTACACCACTTAGAAAGCAAGATAAAGTGCCCTAGTGCCAGATATAGGGAATTAGGAAATTAGGATTATAAATAGGCCTATTAGGCATTAGGAATGTATAGGCTATGACCCTCTAATCAAGGGAATGCCTGGTACATTTTGGACTAGGTTTGCTGCTTTGCCTAGTAAATGCTACCAGACTGATTCTTAGAAATAATGTTGGGATAAAGCCCTAGAACAACTTGGTAACATCATATATGAACCATGGATGCCTTTAGGCCTTTCAAATAGCTATATCCAGTGAAGACTCCAAGATTGGTATTGGTACTAAACTTTGCCTCGCTGCAAGAGAAACTTGGCAAAGTAAATTTCAATGCGTAATTTCAAGGGTTGGGATAAATTTTTCGAGTCCTATTATAGATCTCTTTATTGCAAACATTAAAAAATTAAAAAGGATGCAATTCTTACACTCAAGATACCATAGCATCCCTATCGCATAAAAATAAACCCAGCATAAAAATTTGTTTTATTTTATTTTAAGGTATTAAGGTATTTTAAGGTATGCGATTTTAAGGTATGCGGGCTCTGCATTGACGCATCTAGAATGTGTAAATAAGGGATAAACAATTTGCCGAAGACCAAAATGCTCCACTCATAAAATTTTCATGCACGAGTCATTACAAGTAGGGCTAGGGCAATTTGTCGCAAAAAAGTAACCCAACCCAACCCGCCTCAACCCAACCCCTAATTTGAAGGAATGGATCAGCCTCCCATAAATCGATCGTTATCTGGAAAAATTGATTGATTTATTTAAATTCTTACTTAATTGTACCGATGAAGCTGGATGCGATCGCGGCGAAAACTTCTAGTCTAACAAAAAGCATTTACCCAGCTCTAAGGTTTTTTAAATAAGCAGAATGAGCAAGTATTGTTAAAGCAAAGCCGATTTTGTTTGTTTAGTTACGTGAACTTAGCACAATTACAATGTATTTCATTAGGAGCAATTAGTAGGTGTGATGGATAATTACTCTTAAAAGCCCCTACGAAACTGCACTACAAATTTCTGGGTGATAAATTTACTATAACTACGCTTGTAGCAACGAACTACGCTCGTATGTATAAAAAAATTAACTGTCACTATTGTTAAACTATTTTGTGTATTAAATGCCAATAATAAAATTAAAAGCGTTTTTGACAAATATTAGAAAACTAATTATAGTTAACTCGCAGTTGACAGTTGATTACGTAATCAATCAGTGATTACGTTATACGCTAGTTACTAAGCGGCCAACTGACGTAGCCGATCGTCGCACGCGGTTTTATAATCCAACAGGCTGGCCTGCAGTTTGGCGTACCAAGGCTGCGCCGGCGGACCCAACAGGCGAAGGCCTTCGCGCACCTGCAGTATCTGCGAATACGGCAGGCAGCGCCTGACAGCCGAGGCGCCTCTGTCCGAATTCAGCTCGGCTAGACGGGCCGATTCGATTAATCGACGGCTGAGCTCGGCGGCCTCTTCTACGCGGTCGTGTGCAATGTACAGCCGGAGCAGGCCGGCCGGGTCACGCTCGGTGTACAGGCGGATTAGCCAGGCTGGCAGCGGGTAATCCAATAGGAGTAGGCGTTGAACAATCGCTTTTAGGCCGGGGGCACCGGGCCAATCATACCGCTCCGCGTACAGCTGCGATGGGGAAAAGAGATAATGTACAAGCTATCGATCTGACTACTCAACCAACAACCTGAGGATCTGGGAGGCTGGTGACCCAACCAACAACCTGAGGATCTGGGAGGCTGGTGACACAACCAACAACCTGAGGATCTGGAAGGCTGGTGACCCAACCAACAACCTGAGGATCTGGGAGGCTGGTGACACAACCAACAACCTGAGGATCTGGGAGGCTGGTGACCCAACCAACAACCTGAGGATCTGGGAGGCTGGTGACACAACCAACAACCTGAGTATCTGGGAGGCTGGTGACCCAACCAACAACCTGAGGATCTGGGAGGCTGGTGACCCAACCAACAACCTGAGGATCTGGGAGGCTGGTGACCCAACAAACTTACTGAAAATCTGGGAGGCTGGTGACCCAACCAACAACCTGAGGAACTGGGAGGCTGGTGACCCAACCAACAACCTGATGATCTGGGAGGCCGGTGACCCAACCAAAAACATGAGGATCTGGGAGGCTGGTGACCCAACCAACAACCTGAGGATCTGGGAGGCTGGTGACCCAACCAACAACCTGAGGATCTGGGAGGCCGGTGACACAACAAACTTACTGAAAATCTGGGAGGCTGGTGACCCAACCAACAACCTGAGGATCTGGGAGGCTGGTGACCCAACCAACAACCTGAGGATCTGGGAGGCCGGTGACCCAACCAACAACCTGAGGATCTGAGAGGCTGATGACCCAACCAACAACCTGATGATCTGGGAGGCTGGTGACCCAACCAAAAACATGAGGATCTGGGAGGCCGGTGACCCAACCAACAACCTGAGGATCTGAGAGGCTGATGACCCAACCAACAACCTGATGATCTGGGAGGCTGGTGACCCAACCAAAAACATGAGGATCTGGGAGGCCGGTGACCCAACCAACAACCTGAGGATCTGAGAGGCTGATGACCCAACCAACAACCTGATGATCTGGGAGGCTGGTGAGACAAAGGACCTGATAGAGAGGCAGACCAAAACCCTAAGGATCTGGGAGGCTGGCGACTTAAAACCCAAGAAGGATGTGTATCGAAACTCACTTGCAGCAGCGACCACAGACAGTCAGCGGGACTGGCGCCTTCAGCGGACGCGCCCTCCTCTTCTAAGGCTTCTTTAATAGCGGCAAACGATTCCTCGGTGGTGGACACGTAGCCGCTGGCAGTGACGGCGGCGCCAGCCAGGGACTCCAGCAGCGGCGTGGGAGCCTTGTTGAACCGGCGCAGCAGGCACTTGGCCTCGTGATAGAGTCCAGCTGACAGCAGGTCGGCTATGAGTTCGTCCAGGCCGCGAGTGGAACTAGAGTAGCCGGCGGCCACAGAAGGTGCCGCGGCGGAGGCTGTCGACGGATTGCGTAGTGCCAGCAGCAGGTGGGCGCTCAGAATGGCGTATTGGTGTTCCAGGTCGGCCAGGGTCAGAACGCGAACGGGACGGGCCTGGAAAGGGAGAAAATTGACTTAGATTGTCACACCTGATGACACTAGATTGTCACACCTGATGACACTAGATTATCACACCCGCTGACCCTGGATTATCACACTTGCTGACACTAGATTATCACACCCGCTGACACAAGATTATCACACCTGCTGACACTAGATTTTCACACCTGCTGACATTATATTATCACACTGCTGACACTAGATTATCACACTGCTGACACTAGATTATCACACCCGCTGACCCTGGATTATCACACTTGCTGACACTAGATTATCACACCCGCTGACACAAGATTATCACACCTGCTGACACTAGATTTTCACACCTGCTGACATTAGATTATCACACTGCTGACACTACATTATCACACTGCTGACACTAGATTATCACACTGCTGACACTAGATTATCACACTGCTGACACTACATTATCACACTGCTGACACTAGATTATCACACTGCTGACACTAGATTATCACACTGCTGACACTACATTATCACACTGCTGACACTAGATTATCACACTGCTGACACTAGATTATCACACTGCTGACACTAGATTATCACACCTGCTGACACTAGATTATCACACATCTTAATTCTAAGAAAGTTTTTCACTTCTGAAACAAGAACTTAGTGACACTAGATAAGCACACCTGATTCTTTACAACAATTAACAAAATTTTGGAGCAAAACGACATAAAGACAAAAAAAATCAGCCCCGAAACCAGTACCTCTTCATCGTCTTCGTCGTCAAAATCCTCGCCGAAGTCGGCATCGACACGATCGCCATCCCCAGTCTCCATGGGCGCGGCGGCAGCATCCTCAGGCAGCATTTCCGCATCGTCGGATCCAACTTGATGCTCAGAAGTTCGAGTCTTGGACAATTTATTACTAGCCAATGATCGGTGCCTCCGTCCTAGCTGCTGCTCCGACTCGAGGAAGTCCTCCGGCGCGACCACCCACTGGTGCCGGGGCTCCAGCAGGCGCAGACAGCCGATGGCGGTTAGCAAAGCTCGGGCCTGACGTTGGGCCGATTCGAATCCGGGACGTTCGCGCGACAATCTAGCCGATAATTCGTGCATAGACGAGGCGGCGCGTTTGAAATCAGATCGGGCCGTGTGATAGCAGTACAGCAGGTTGTAATAGACGTGCAAATTGGCGTCCACAGCTCGGGCTCGCATCTCCAACACGGAGACGAGAGCGTTGCCCAATTGACCGAAATTCAATTGAAGCAGAGCGCCTAATTGGTCCCGGTCGCTCAGGGTGACAACTAGATGCCGGATGCAGTCTAACTGTACAGACGGATCGGCTAGTTGCAGCATAGCGTCTAGAGCGCATTGGTAGCGGCCGAGCTCCAGTTCGTGTTTGAACACGGTAGCCAGCAGAGGCAGCTGGTAGCGGCTGTGAGCGCCAGCCTCCGAGTCTGATGAGGCCAGCACGCGGGACAAGCCGAGCCTGGCCAACTCGACAATCTGCTCGGAGCAGCGCAACGGCTCCAGCACGCGAACCAGATGAACGTAGATACTCGCTCGAATTGAATCAGATTGAGATCGAATGCTCAATTGTTGATGTTGCTGCTGTTGGTGCAGCGGATTGTCCAGACCGGTTAGCTGGAGGAAGCCCGGATGATAGAGCGGTGCTGGTTGGCCGGCGCACGAGGCTGCGCATTCGACAGCCTGCGGAGATGGTAAATGGAAAGAGGCAATCAGGGCTTCATTGAAATGGTGACAAATTTTGAGGTACTTTTCTTAATTTTTAAGGGTTAGTTAAAAGCTAAGAGGTATAATAAAAGATTTAGGCCTAAAGGATCAGGGCTAAGTCTAGAAAGTTCATTGGCAGACTGAAAGTTTTATGTGTAGCCTACACAGTGTAGAATAGAAGCTTTAGGGGTATGCTGGAAGGTTCAGGGGTAAGTTAAGAAGGTTCAGATGTAGGCTACAAGGTTCAGGTTTAGGGCTACAAGGTTCAGGTTTAGGGCTACAAGGTTCAGGTGTAGGCTACAAGGTTCAGGTGTAGGCTACAAGGTTCAGGTTTAGGGCTACAAGGTTCAGATGTAGGCCACAAGGTTCAGGTTTAGGGCTACAAGGTTCAGGTTTAGGGCTACAAGGTTCAGGTGTAGGCTACAAGGTTCAGGTGTAGGCTACAAGGTTCAGGTGTAGGCTACAAGGTTCAGGTGTAGGCTACAAGGTTCAGGTTTAGGGCTACAAGGTTCAGGTGTAGGCTACAAGGTTCAGGTGTAGGCTACAAGGTTCAGGTGTAGGCTACAAGGTTCAGGTGTAGGCTACAAGGTTCAGGTGTAGGCTACAAGGTTCAGGTTTAGGGCTACAAGGTTCAGGGGTAGGCTACAAGGTTCAGGTTTAGGGCTACAAGGTTCAGGTTTAGGGCTAAAAGGTTCAGGTGTAGGCTACAAGGTTCAGGTGTAGGCTACAAGGTTCAGGTGTAGGCTACAAGGTTCAGGTGTAGGCTACAAGGTTCAGGTGTAGGCTACAAGGTTCAGGTGTAGGCTACAAGGTTCAGGTGTAGGCTACAAGGTTCAGGTTTAGGGCTACAAGGTTCAGGTTTAGGGCTACAAGGTTCAGGGGTAGGCTACAAGGTTCAGGTTTAGGGCTACAAGGTTCAGGTTTAGGGCTACAAGGTTCAGGTGTAGGCTACAAGGTTCAGGTGTAGGCTACAAGGTTCAGATGTAGGCTAGAGGGTTTAAAGGTAGGGCCCAAGTTTCGGGGGTAAGCTGGAGGGTTCGGACGTAGACTGTAAGGTTTATGGGTGGGCCACAAGGTTAAGGGGTTAATATTAATAAAAGATAGAAAAATCTCTGACCTGAGCCAAACAATCGACAGCTTCCGCCTTGGCCTCGGCCTCAGACCGGTCAGACAGGCCAGGCTGATTGAGCAGAGCCAGGCCGCGCAGGGCGTACAGCAGTGCCGGGTCAGAGCGAACCCAGCCAAGGCACATGCCGGTGTAGGCGTACAGATGCTCCAGTTGGCCAGCCCACAGCAGGTATAAAGGAAATGAGAGGCCACCGCGTTCTGGCGATCTAAAAATTGATAATAACAATTTCCTATTAACGAGTTTAGAGGAAGAAACGTGAAAAATTTAGCCAACTAAAGGAAAGAATTAAGTAGAGGAGATGATATTTTTGGAAGGATCGAACTTATTTGAGAAAGGAAAGGGGGACATTTGAGAGATTTGGAGGAGAGCCGATTGGAGGAAGTACATATGGGAGGCAGGGAGGAAGCCGATTGGAGGATGTACATGAGGGGTAGGGAGTGAACTGAGTGCAGGCAGGACAGAGAGATATTGAAAGAGCGGGTTGGAGGAAGTACATATGGGGGAGGGAGGAACTCAATTGGAGGATGTACATGAGGGTTAGGGAGTGCAGAAAGGACAGAGTGATATTGAAAGAGCCAATTGGACGAAGTACACATAAGGGGAAAGAGAGAAAGCTGATTGGAGGATGTACATGAGGGACAGGGAGTGAACTGAGTGCAGGAAGGACAGAGGGGCTTTGAAAAGAGCCAATTAACGGAAGTACACATGAGGGCAGGGAGAAAGCCGATTGGAGGATGTACATGGGGGTAGGGAGTGAACTGAGTGCAGAAAGGACAGAGGGACTGGTTGTAAGATCAGTGGAGCATAAAATAAGGCGCACAGTGGGCGATCACGCACAGCAAGTGCTGCACAATCGACACCGAAGTTGGCAGCAGGTCCCGACCAAAATTGCCGCACACAGCTAAATCAGCCTCGCCGTCGCTTTCACCGCCAGTCGGATACCCGGCCTCGCCGTCGTCTCGCATCTGGTCGCTATCGGCATTAGACGAATAGACGATCAATCGTCGAAGCGCGCTACCGCCGCCGCCGAATGCGTGCCAGGCCGGCAGGGCGGGACAATCGGCTGTCCCGACGCTCTCTAACCCGTTGGCGTCCATATCGGCCAGATAGGGCCTGGCCAACAGCAGGGCCAGCTGGGCACGCAGCGATTCCAGCAGCCGAGGCGGCGCCGGGCAATAGACCAGATCGGTGCACCAGCGAAGCAGAGTTAAACAACGCAGCGAATCAACGGATCTAGCTTTTAACTCGTCGCCCATGGCAACAAACAGATTGGGCAATTCGGCGAACAATAATAGACAGGCTACGAGTAGCCTAAGACGCGAATCAACAGACTGGGCTAATCCGTTGGCTAGTAATTCCCCAGCTGGCCAGGTGCCTAGCAACTGGCGCTGATGCTGCGTGCGATACCGATGCTGATTGACAGACGACAACTGGTGCTGGCCTAACAGGGTTAGATCGATATCGTCGAGAAAGTCGACAGAATCCAGCGCTGTCAATAGCGTGGCGAACGCGCTAACTGGCTCGTTGATGAACTGTAACGGTCCGTTGTCAATCAATGAATGACAGGCGTGTCGAACTAGCGGATTCTGACAGGCTCGGCTAGCAACTGTTGGCGCGTCTTGGCAGGCGTTGTTAAGCGACAGCTGGAGCAGTTCGCCGATGAGCAGGTCGGCCAGGCCCGGCTCCAGGCTGCCTAGCAGCTGCTGACAGGCGCTCACCGCCGCTAGGAAGTCGCGGGTGCCCTGTTTGGAAAATAATTATAAAGATCTGCTGATGGCATGATTTTCTTCAGGTGGCAGAGGCTCAGGATGGATATGATTCAGGTGGGAGAGGCTCAGGATGGATATTATTCAGGTGGGAGAGGCTCAGGATGGATATTATTCAGGTGGCAGAGGCTCAGGATGGATATGATTCAGGTGGGAGTGGCTCAGGATGGATATTATTCAGGTGGGAGAGGCTCAGGATGGATATTATTCAGGTGGGAGAGGCTCAGGATAGATATTATTCAGGTGGCAGAGGCTCAGGATGGATATTATTCTGGTGGGAGTGGCTCAGGATGGATATTATTCAGGTGGGAGAGGCTCAGGATGGATATTATTCAGGTGGGAGAGGCTCAGGATGGATATTATTCAGGTGGGAGAGGCTCAGGATGGATATTATTCAGGTGGGAGAGGCTCAGGATGGATATTATTCAGGTGGGAGAGGCTCAGGATGGATATTATTCAGGTGGGAGAGGCTCAGGATGGATATTATTCAGGTGGGAGAGGCTCAGGATGAATATTATTCAGGCGGGAGAGGATTAGGATAGATATTATTCAGATGGGAGTGGCTCAGGATGGATATTATTCAGGCGGGAGAGGATTAGGATAGATATTATTCAGATGGGAGTGGCTCAGGATGGATATTATTCAGGTGAGAGAGGCTCAGGATGGATATTATTCAGGTGGGAGAGGCTCAGGATGGATATTATTCAGGTGAGAGAGGCTCAGGATGGATAATATTCAGGTGGGAGTAGCTCAGGATGGATAATATTCAGATAGGAGTGGCTCAGGATGGATAATATTCAGATGGGAGTGGCTCAGGATGGATATTATTGAGATGGGAGAGGCTCAGGATGGATATTATTCAGGTGGGAGAGGCTCAGGATGGATATTATTCAGGTGGGAGAGGCTCAGGATGGATATTCTTCAGGTGGGAGAGGCTCAGGATGGATATTCTTCAGGTGGGAGTGGCTCATGATGGATAATATTCAGGTGGGAGTGGCTCAGGATGGATATTATTCAGATGGGAGAGGCTCAGGATGGATATTCTTCAGATGGGAGTGGCTCAGGATGGATATTATTCAGGCGGGAGAGGATTAGGATAGATATTATTCAGGTGGGAGTGGCTCAGGATGGATATTATTCAGATGGGAGAGGCTCAGGATGGATATTCTTCAGATGGGAGTGGCTCAGGATGGATATTATTCAGGCGGGAGAGGATTAGGATAGATATTATTCAGATGGGAGTGGCTCAGGATGGATATTATTCAGGCGGGAGAGGATTAGGATAGATATTATTCAGATGGGAGTGGCTCAGGATGGATATTATTCAGGCGGGAGAGGATTAGGATAGATATTATTCAGATGGGAGTGGCTCAGGATGGATATTCTTCAGATGGGAGTGGCTCAGGATGGATATTATTGAGATGGGAGAGGCTCAGGATGGATATTATTCAGGTGGGAGAGGCTCAGGATGGATATTATTCAGGTGGGAGAGGCTCAGGATGGATATTCTTCAGGTGGGAGAGGCTCAGGATGGATATTCTTCAGGTGGGAGTGGCTCATGATGGATAATATTCAGGTGGGAGTGGCTCAGGATGGATATTATTCAGATGGGAGAGGCTCAGGATGGATATTCTTCAGATGGGAGTGGCTCAGGATGGATATTATTCAGGCGGGAGAGGATTAGGATAGATATTATTCAGGTGGGAGTGGCTCAGGATGGATATTATTCAGATGGGAGAGGCTCAGGATGGATATTCTTCAGATGGGAGTGGCTCAGGATGGATATTATTCAGGCGGGAGAGGATTAGGATAGATATTATTCAGATGGGAGTGGCTCAGGATGGATATTATTCAGGCGGGAGAGGATTAGGATAGATATTATTCAGATGGGAGTGGCTCAGGATGGATATTATTCAGGCGGGAGAGGATTAGGATAGATATTATTCAGATGGGAGTGGCTCAGGATGGATATTCTTCAGATGGGAGTGGCTCAGGATGGATATTATTCAGACGGGAGAGGATTAGGATAGATATTATTCAGGTGGGAGTGGCTCATGATGGATAATATTCAGGTGGGAGAGGCTCAGGATGGATAATATTCAGGTGGGAGTGGCTCATGATGGATATTATTCAGGTGGGAGTGGCTCATGATGGATAATATTCAGGTGGGAGTGGCTCAGGATGGATAATATTCAGGTGGGAGTGGCTCAGGATGGATATTCTTCAGATGGGAGTGGCTCAGGATGGATAATATTCAGTTGGGAGTGGCTCGGGATGGATATTATTCAGGTGGGAGAGGATTAGGATAGATATTATTCAGGCGGGAGAGGATTAGGATAGATATTATTCAGATGGGAGTGGCTCAGGATGGATATTATTCAGATGGGAGTGGCTCAGGATGGATATTATTCAGATGGGAGTGGCTCAGGATGGATATTATTCAGATGGGAGTGGCTCAGGATGGATATTATTCAGGTGGGAGTGGCTCAGGATGGATATTATTCAGATGGGAGAGGCTCAGGATGGATATTATTCAGGCGGGAGAGGATTAGGATAGATATTATTCAGATGGGAGTGGCTCAGGATGGATATTATTCAGGCGGGAGAGGATTAGGATAGATATTCTTCAGATGGGAGTGGCTCAGGATGGATATTATTCAGGCGGGAGAGGATTAGGATAGATATTATTCAGATGGGAGTGGCTCAGGATGGATATTATTCAGTTGGGAGTGGCTCAGGATAGATATTATTCAGATGGGAGTGGCTCAGGATGGATATTATTCAGTTGGGAGTGGCTCAGGATGGATATTATTCAGTTGGGAGTGGCTCAGGATAGATATTATTCAGATGGGAGTGGCTCAGGATGGATATTATTCAGTTGGGAGTGGCTCATGATGGATATTCTTCAGATGGGAGTGGCTCAGGATGGATATTATTCTGGTGGGAGAGGCTCAGGATGGATATTATTCAGGTGAGCAATCGGCGTCACAAAAGACCGAACAAGCCAGCCAGCAACCAACCTGAGCATCCTCCAACGCCGGCAGTTCAGTCAGAGCCTCGGGCGCCAGGCCGTCAGCTTCGGACAGCAGATGGCAGAGTTCGGCAGTGTCGGCTGGACGCATCAATCCCAGGAATCGCCGACGAATCAAAGCGACAAAGCCGGAACGACGCCAGTCGCCGACGAGTCCGCAGACGCCAGTGTCCACCGAGTGCAGCTGCAGCAGCTGCTCGTAGAATCGGTCAACATGGCAGGCTCGACGATCGTCCAATTTGTCGGCGTCAACGTCGTCGAAATTAGACGCGTCGATGGCGTTGGCGAGCTCCTCCTGGGCGAGGGTGTCGACGGCGTCGAGCAGGAGAGAGCGCATGAACTCTAGCGAGCAGGAGGCAATGGCGGCGGCGGCAGCGTCATCAGCGGCACTGGCCGATTCGAGCTGGTCTAGATGGGCTCCCAGAGAATTCTCGTCTAGAAACAGGCGCAAAGCTCGTTTGACAGATTCGGGCGCGAACTCGCGACCACCGAAAGCGCGAGTTAGCCTACTGGCGTGATCGCGCACGGCCAGAGGCGCCGGGTCAGAGTCCAGCAGTTGGCACAGGATCTGGCGGCTGGGCTCGCCGACTAGAGACACGCCAACGAGGCTGTAGGTTCCGGCTGGATCGGCGAATAGCGACCAGGCGATTTCCGGTTCGACGGCTAAGTCAATTAAGTCACGTGACGGCGATATGACGGCGTGGCTGATGCGGACCTGAGTGATGGACAGGGGGGCGGGGCTGGTTCGATAATCTGTCTCCTAGATTTGAGGGTTCGAACTCAGAACATTCAGTTGAAAAGTCGGACGCACTAATCACGAGGCTGAAAGTTCGATATTTTTAAATCAGTCACGTGACCTACTCACCTGCAATCGTTTATCATTAGAAGCGCGTCCTTCCAACGCTAGAAAGCACGGCGTCTCAGTAAAATTAGCGTACAAACAGCCTAATAGCGGGGTTCGGCTATTGCTGTCTGGACTACGCCCGACTAGGCGCAGCTGGTGACCCCGATTGCGCAGATGGCCGCTTGCCGCTGGATCCGGGAGGCTCGACATCAGATCCAATGATCGATAGCATTCGCGTCTGTCTATGTCCCATAGGCGCAGTTTGTGATCCCGGGTAGCGGCTAGAAGGATCACTGGTGACAGGGCTTGATGAAGGTGCTGCTGTTGCTGCTGCTGGTGCGACGCTCTTGGCAGGCTAGAGATACTGGAAGTTGAAGCGTTTTGATCGTCAGTCCAGAACGCCAAGCTGGTGGCAGCGTCGTCAGCCGATGATTCGCCTGCGTGTTCGGCAGTTGAAACTCCAGCTTAACAATGGCTTACGGACAAAATTATTTTCGAGTAGTTTCAGGCTTTAGCCATGCCTGGGATTACCTAATCTGAAGATAGGGAACAACTGAGAGCTACCACTTATGATAGGAAAGAAGCAAAAGCCCCACCCTGAGGATTTGTTAAAGTTGAAATCAGAATCTCAATATTTGATAAGATATATAGGGAAGAACTAAAAGCCACACCTGAGAATAGGGAAGAACTAAAAGCCACACCTGAGAATAGGGAAGAACTAAAAGCCACACCTGAGAATAGGGAAGAACTAAAAGCCACACCTGAGAATAGGTAGGAAATAAAAGCCACACCTGAGAATAGGGAAGAACTAAAAGCCACACCTGAGGATGGGGAAGAACTAAAAGCCACACCTGAGAATGGGGAAGAACTAAAAGTCACATCTGAGGATGGGAAAGTACTAAAAGTCACACCTGAGGATGGGGAAGAACGAAAAGCTACGCCTGACGATGGGGAAGAACTAAAAGCCACACCTGAGGATGGTGAAGAACTAAAAGCCACTCCTGAGGATGGGGAAGAACTAAAAGCCACTCCTGAGGATGGGGAAGAACTAAAAGCCACACCTGAGAATAGAGAAGAACTAAAAGCCACACCTGAGAATAGGTAGGAAATAAAAGCCACACCTGAGAATAGGTAGGAAATAAAAGCCACACCTGAGAATAGGGAAGAACTAAAAGCCACACCTGACGATGGGGAAGAACTAAAAGCCACACCTGAGAATGGGGAAGAACTAAAAGCCACACCTGAGGATGGTGAAGAACTAAAAGCCACTCCTGAGGATGGGGAAGAACTAAAAGCCACTCCTGAGGATGGGGAAGAACTAAAAGCCACTCCTGAGGATGGGGAAGAACTAAAAGCCACACCTGAGGATGGGGAAGAACTAAAAGCCACTCCTGAGGATGGGGAAGAACTAAAAGCCACTCCTGAGGATGGGGAAGAACTAAAAGCACTCGAGTGGATGGGGAAGAACCAAAAGCTACAACCTGAGGATGGGGAAGAACTATAAGACACTCCTGAGTATGGGGAAGAACTAAAAGCCACTTCGGAGGATGGGGAAGAACTAAAAGCCACACTTGAGAATAGGGAAGAACTAAAAGCCACACATGAGGATGGGGAAGAACTAAAAGCCACACCTGAGGATGGGGAAGAACTAAAAGCCACATCTGAGGATGAGGAAGAACTAAAAGCCACACCTGGGAATAGGGAAGAACTAAAAGCCACACCTGAGAATAGGGAAGAACTAAAAGCCACACCTGAGAATAGGGAAGAACTAAAAGCCACACCTGAGAATAGGGAAGAACTAAAAGCCACACCTGAGAATAGGGAAGAACTAAAAGCCACACCTGACGATGGGGAAGAACTAAAAGTCAAACCTGAGGATGGGGAAGAACTAAAAGTCACACCTGAGGATGGGGAAGAACTAAAAGTCACACCTGAGGATGAGGAAGAATTCAAAACCACATCTGAAAATAGGGAAGAATTAAAGCCACGTCTAAATATAAGGCTGTGTATACTCCAGAAAGCCCAGATTTTTAATTAATAAAGAATGAAAAACTTTATCGAAGATCCGTATCTCGAAAGTACTAAGACAAGCTTTAAAAAGGCATAGTTCCTTCACACTAATAAAAATCAATAATCAATTCAAGTAACACATCAAAATAGCCCACTAACCACCACCTCCGTCTCCACCAATGCTAGATACGCCTCCGCCGCCGCTGCTGCCACCGCCGCCGCCTCCACCGGAGATCCAACCTCCTAGCAGGCGATCAAACAGGGAGCTCTGGCGCAGTTCAATAGTCGGCTGAATAGTTCGCTGTTGAAGCTGCTGGCCAGGAGGCAGCATTCTGAGCAGCTGGATGTCGCCGCCGCTCAGACCGTAGGCGGCGTAGGCCGAGCAATCCGCCGGATTCAGCCAGGCGGTGGCGCAGCGGACGTGTCCGCGAAATGGCGCACCGCGCGGCTGGCAGACCTGGTGAGATTTTGTAGAATTGCTTGGTTGTTTCAGCTGCTGCTTTCAAGCTGTGAATGCTAGAATTTGTAATTGCTTGGGATTTTGAGTGCCGGGGATTTAGAAAGCTGGGAATAGTGAATGCTGGGGATTGTGAACGCTTGGGATTGTGAATGCTGGGGATTTTAAAAGCTGTGAATTGTGAATGCTGGGGATTGTGAACGCTTGGGATTTTGAATCCTTGGGATTTTAAATGCTGGGGATTGTGAATACTGAGGATTGTAAACGCTTGCGATTGTAAATGCTTGTGATTTTGAAAGCTGGGAATTGTGAATACTGGGGATTGTAAACGCTTGGGATTGTGAATGCTTGGGATTGTGAATGCTGGGGATTGTAAACGCTTGTGATTGTGAATGCTTGGGATTGTGAATACTGGGGATTGTAAACGCTTGGGATTGTGAATGCTTGGGATTGTGAATGCTGGGGTTTGTAAACGCTTGTGATTGTGAATGCTTGGGATTGTGAATACTGGAGATTGTAAACGCTTGGGATTGTGAATGCTTGGGATTGTGAATACTGGGATTGTGAATGCTGGGATTGTGAATGCTGGGATTGTGAACGCTTGTGATTGTGAATGCTGGGGATTTTAAAAGCTGGGAATAGTGAATGCTGGGGATTGCGAATGCTGGGGATTTTGAATCATTGGGACTTTAAATGCTAGGGATTGTAAATACTGGGGATTGTAAACGCTTGCGATTTTGAATTCTTGAGATTGTGAATGCTTGGGATTTTCAATCCTTGAGATGTTTAAATGCTAGTGATTATGAATACTGGGGATTGTAAACGCTTGGGATTGTGAATACTGGGATCGTGAACGCTGGGGATTGTGAACGCTGGGGATTGTGAATGCTGTGGATTGTGAACGCTTGGGATTTTAAATGCTTGAGATTTTAAATGCCGGGTTTTTAAGCTTGGGATCCTGAATGCTGGGGACTGTGAATTCTTGGGATTGTGAACACTGGCGATCCGTACGCACCTGATAAGCAGTGCTATTAACGCTGTGCAACACACTATAAGGCCAATCCCCTGGCGAGCCGCCCGACTCCTTCAGCTGAGCGGGATGATGCAACAGAAACCGCACCAGGCCCCCGGTGGTGCAAACCAACAGGTAGACATCGGTGCACATCTCCGCAATGTACACATGCAGTACCGGAGTGTCGCTAAATACTAGTTTGACTCGCGAGCTACGCAGAGGCGTGTCAAAGCATTCTTCTACCAGTTCCAGGGTGCACTGGTGACTGCGCCTATTATTTTAATTGGAGTCGAGTCACGTGATCAAGTTATTAGGCTATCACTTAAAAAGCTGATAAACTAAGCAATTAAAAAGGGACAAAATTACCAATAAATAATGCGATTGCGAACGCGGTTAGACGCGAGTCCATCGCTGCAGTTGTAGACGTAGCCGCCAGAGCAGTCGGCATATTTGACGTCTTGAAGAGTCTTGCCAAGGTCTACAGCGGTTAAACAGTAGATTTTGCAATTTAATTTAAGTGCAAAATTTATTACTGTTGTACTCGTAAGACTTCATTCAAAGTGGTTTAATTTGATTTAGCCTGCTGAGAACTTGTTTCCAAGGAACTTTGTATACTAGTTCTTTTGTACACTTACATTTTTACATGTAGCTATCAAGGCATACATTTATAATAATTTTAAAAGAATCGACAAATACTTATTTTATAGCCATTTAATTTTTCACTTTTTATTAAATTTAATTTTCAACACTGAGGTTTATTCTTAAATACAATCACTATTGCTAATTTATATTATAGTTATGGCAATGTAGCCATAATATACATCATTTTAACAGCGAGATAGACAGTTAGACCTGAATAATGTTAATCAACTAGTTAAATAATATGAAATACTTAAGGGCATAGGGGAAACATATGTAATTTTTCAGTTAGGGGCATGGCAGCTTCTTTCTTATAATATGTGTAGCAACCAAATTAGAATGACTTATTTCTGACATCATGTGTATATCAAGTTATATTGCTCGTTAGTTCATGACAGGATATTGCACCTGCATAGTAGGGTCTTTTTTGTTTTACTATACCATTTACAGACATGCAGTGCATCTAAAAAAGGTACATTGCAAATTTTATGACCTGTGATCTTTTAATTAATAAAACTTATAGATTGTATTGCATTTTTTAATTACTAATACATAATATATTTGAATATATAAAGCAAAATCCATATTGCATTTTAAAGTAGGCCTATTAACAATAATACATATTAGTAAAGGCATTAGTAAAGGGCCATTATATTTGCACAATCGTGCAAGTATAGCCGACACCTCCTGGCACTGCGGTCAGCCCATCAGACAGCAGATGACCTCGGTTGGCCTGGTCGGCCGCGCTTCGGCTGCGGCAGCCAAGATCGGCAAATCAAGGACGCGTAGGGGACAGTGCAGTGCGAAACGCCGCAAAAAACGCCGGTGTGAGCGCAACCAGCGAGGGCGACTCCGAGGTGCTGCCAGACGCCAGTTGCCCCAAACCCCAGCCGTCTCTGATCTGGATCCGCCGGGTGGCGCCGGGGACCATGAGGCCCAACGTCACCGGGCCCTAGCCGTACCAGGTGGTTGCCTCAGGCTCGGCACGCTGAACTGCCGGACTCTGAAGGCCCCCTGGCGTCGCACTCTGCTCGTCCAGCTGGCCCACGACCTACAGCTGGACCTTATCATGCTGCAGGAGGTGTCTATCGTGGCAGAGCCAGGTCTCCAGTCAGAGGACCTTGGCGCCGGGTGGAACCTCCTGTACACGTCGGCAGACGGCCGCAGTCGCGGCGGCGTCTGTGTGCTGGTTGGACCGCGCCTCTGGGAGAGCGTGCACTGCTCGTCGTTGTCTCCGCGCCTTCTGCAAGTAGACCTGCGACTGCGAGCTCGCTGCATCCGACTGTTCTGCGCATACGCACCCACAGCTGCTCACCCAGAAGAAGCAAGCACTTTCTTTGACTTCCTCGCCGGGCAGCTGGAAGGGGTGCCCAACCGTGATACGTTGGTGGTGCTCGGAGACCTGAACGCAGGTCCACGGAGGTCCGAGCGCTCACCATTCGTCATGGGACGCGAGAACGCCAACACGGATGCCCTGGAGGACCTGCTTGATCGGCTGGACCTGGTGTCCGCGAACACCCAGTTCCGCAAGCCCCTGGCCCGCTTGGTCACCTTTGCGGGCTGCAAGAGAAGGCGGCGGAACGCGCGCGGCCGCAACGCCACGAGGCGACTGGCGCAACTCGATCATGCGCTGGTCCGCGCCCGAGAGCGTCGCCGCGTCATCAACTGTGACACCATGGCTCCGCTGGCCCTACGGTCCGACCACCGTCTCTTGCTCTGCGACCTGCGCCTTAACGACCCGCTCTACCGACCACCGAAGCAGCGGCCACGGCGCTACTATCGTGCCCTGTTGGACCCCCGCGTGAAACGAAAGTTTGCGGGCGCCTTCGTCACCGCGCTTGGCGACCAGCGCGAGGCGGAGTACTCTGACATCAGCACCGCCGTCAGAACCGCTGCCGAACAGACGGTCGCGCTGATGCGACCGGCGCAGCGATCGCTGCCCGTCTGGCAGAGCGACCCGACCATCAGGCAGGCGTGGCTGAACATCGAGCGACTCCGCAGATCCCGACGGCCCACGGGTGACGCCGAGGAGGCGTTTGCGCGTCTTCTGGAAGAGCGGCAGCAGGCTGCAGTCGACGACGCCGTCCGGTCCATCACTGCTGCTGGCCCCGACGTGAAGAGCCGCGCGGTGTGGACGGCCGTTAGAACTCTGACGGGGCGCAAAAGGCGTGTGGCGCTGAATCTGGCCGGCGACACTCCGGAGGAGCGCAGGAATGAATTGCGCGACTTCTTCGCCGGCATCGTGAACGCGACCGCCCCACCGCTGCCCGCCAACTTCGCGCTCCCGGCGGACACGCCACTACCAGCTGAGGAGGACTTCTGCACCATCCCAGTCACCACGGAGGATGTGTTGCTGCTTGCTCGGAGAACACCAGGCGGCAAGGCGCTCGGCCCAGACGAGGTCCCGGTTGAGGCACTGCGGCTCCGCTGTGTGGCTTCCCAAGTCACAGGCGTCATGAACCGCGTGCTCGCCGGCGCCCCTGCGCCCACCGAGTGGAACATAGCGCACATCGTGCCGATCCCGAAGAAGGCCGGGACAACGCGGAAAGAAGATCACCGCGGAATCTCGCTGATGTCCTGTACCGCGAAGCTTTTCAATCGGCTGCTTCTCGCTCGTCTGCAGTCGGTGCTGGACCCGTACCTCCGCTATGAGCAGAACGGGTTCCGGCCGCAACGCGGTACAGTGACTCAGATTCTCGCACTCCGCCGTGTCATCGAGGAGGTGCGCATCCGCCAGTTGACGCTGATCGTGGTCTTTGTTGACTTCCGAAAGGCTTTTGACTCGGTGTTGAGGGCCGCGCTCCCATTCGTCCTCGAGGCCTATCGGGTGCCGCAGCAGCTGATCGCCGCCATCATGTCGCTTTACCGCGACACGCGCGCTGCTGTGGTCACGGCGGACGGCCTATCCGACCTGTTCGACACCTCGTCTGGAGTGCTGCAGGGCGACACCTCTTCGTGCTGGTCTTGGACTGGGTGCTCCGCAACGCACTCCCCTCAGCTGACGACGGCTTTTTGCTGCGCAGACGCATCGGCCGGCGCCACAGTGAGAAGCGCCTCAGTGTGCTTGGCTACGCCGGCGACCTCGCCCTCCTGTCTTCGACCGTTGAAGGCGCCCAGCGCCAGGTCGACAGGCTGGCTGAGGTGGCTTCAACCGTCGGCCTTGCCATCAACACGCTGAAGACCGAGGTGCTGACCGTGCCGGCCTACATTCCAGCGGACCTGACGTGCCGCGGCGCCGACGGGCAGAACATCACGCTCGCACGCTGCCAGCGGTTCACCTATCTCGGCGGTCTGGTGCCCCACGTCGAGGAAGACCTCCGGCGGCGCAGAGGACTTGCGTGGGCGGCCTTTCGATCGGTTCGAGCCGTCCTCCAGTCTGAAGCGCTGCCCGACCCCCAAAGGGCTCGGCTATGGCAGGCGGTTGTCGAAACCGTCCTGCTGTACAACGCCGAGACGTGGACGCTGACGGCTACGCTGGAGCGGCAGCTGGACTCGGCGCACTCGGGGCTGCTCCGGGCGGCCTTCCGAGTAAACGAGAGCGTCGGGACCCAGACCCTGTAAGAGAGGGCCCAGCTGCAGCGCCCGTCCGTCATCCTGCGCCAGCGGCGACTTCAACTGGCGGGCCACGTGATCCGGGCCGAGGGCTACTGCCCCCAACCTGTCCAGGACGTCCTGCTGCTGACCTTGCACGGCCCGTTCAGGAGGGGCCCAGGCCCTAACCCGGCGATACGTGGATTGCCTGCTGAGCGACGCCGGGGCGCCCGACAGCCGGTGGGGCGGACTTTGTCCGCTCGCTGGCTCTGCGGCGCGCCATCTGACACTGCCCCCATTACTCTTTGGTGCAGTGTAGTTTGTTGTTGTTGTTGTTGTTGTTAAAGGCATAGAGCTTATGTCATTCAATTTGATTTCTTTCATCAGCATTAGCTATAAAGATTGCCTGCACTTTTAAATAAAACATGAAAGTTGACTATGATTTTTCCTTGACTATGATCTTTACTCTAAAAATGTATTAAAATGTAACTCCACTATGATTGAATGTGCTTAAAGAAAGAGCAAGAAGATATTAATTAGGTAAGTTAAGTAGAACTGGGCCCTAATTTAACTAACGAATCATAGTTTTTATGGCTATCCAATAAAAACTAGAAAACATGAGATTTATTACTAGTTCTAAAGACTCTATTTGCTTAGCTGAGGAATTTATAGGCAATTGGAGATTTTACTTGCCCTTGGCCTTATATTATCTTGTGGCTATTTTTTCAATATATTCTTATAATAGAATAACTTATGAACTTTGGCCTATTGACTAGCTAACAAAGAACAGGAGACTGACCTACATTTAAGAGCCACCTAAGTGGCAAACAGCAGACTAAAGGAGTCTGCCATTCTAACAAAGACAAGCAACTATAGGAAGCTCTAGTTTATTTTGTGAGCTGCTACCTTTTTTATTGATGCTGGTGACAAAGCCCTGGAAGACCATTTACTGCATGGGCTTGCCAATGCCCAGTACACTAGCTGGCTGATTCATAATAGCTTAATTGACTATCTAGGTGAAGTTATCCTTTATTAACTTTAAGTGCAGATAAACAAGGTACAGTTTTTGCCAATTTTGGCCAATCAACCAATTGACTCTTCTTGCCAGGAACAGAAGACAATTTGCATCTGCTACTGAAACAAAGGTGCAATTTATAAGGATTTTTAGGGTTCTTCTATGTAGAGGATCTCACTGGTAAGGTACTTGGCAACTAGATTTTGGGTGAGCTGGTCCATCTGCAGATTGGTCCAGAATGCAAGCCAGTTGGATTCAGGTTTGATAGTGCCAATGTGATAAATGGAAAATTGCAAGGTGCACAGGCCATAATATGGCAGAAGCATGAATTAGTGATTTATGCAGTGCATTTGCCTCAACTGCGCATCCACTATGCAGTGCATTGCCTCAACTTTGTGATCTTAAAAAGCTGTGTTGTTCCCAAATTTGCAATACTTGGGGCATTGTCTGTGGAGTTGGCACATTTTTTAATTCATTCCCTTAGAGTGTTAAGCTGTTAGAAGAGGCTATCATCAAAGCTGCCACAAAAGATGCAGCTGCCCCCATCTTGAATCAAGTATATGAAAGTGCTGTGCAATACATAATAGATAAATTTACATAATGCTCTCCTAAATCTGTCAAAGCTTCTACCATGCATTTTTTCATTGCTTAAAGAGCTCTAATCTTGTTGAGAGAGGGTAAAAGCTTCATAGAAAACATGCTACTATGTGCCATGCATGGAGTTTCTTTTATCACTCTATAGCTATTCTAAGTCAATGCTAATGGTCAACAAGAGCTCTCAGAAGCATTGCATTTGCAATGAACTGTCATCAACTTGCTAACTATTCAAAGCTTGATTGCTACTTAGTGTTTGCCAATTAGGTTGTCAAAGTAATCCAGTAGTGACATTTAACTGATAACCATTTTGATTAACTTTGGGATAGAATTTTTTTGTTTGCAGCACAGTTACAGGTCAGCATTGAGCCTCCAAGGTGCTGGGTAGTGTCATTGTGCCAATGCTCCAGCATCAACTGCAAAGGATTATTGGCAATCAAATGCTTACTACCACTTCCTAGATAGTACATAGGCCAATTTTGATGATCAGTTTACAATTCTAAAGTAATATAATAGTCTACTTTGCCAGCTACCTACTAATTATTGAAGTAGACTTAGCTAAGTGAAGTGGAATTCTAGCTCTGGCAGCAACTATGGATCAATGTCTTTAAAAATTGGCAACATCTGTCTATGATTACTATGTTACTAAATGCTTGCAATTGCGACTGCTTCCTAAATGTATATGCATGCACTAATCTTGACCTATGCAACATTGCCAATATCAACATAAAGCAAAGAGCATTCGTTTCTATATTAAAATTTATTAAAAGCTACTTTTGTAACATTATGGGCACAAAGCATTTAAATAGAGTGGTATTATTACTTATCTATAGAGAGCAACTAACCATCACTTCTAAAATGAGCAATGCTGTAGTGACCATGTTCCTACACATTGATCAACATAGATAAGTAGCATTTTAATTGATGTCATATTATTATGATATTCTGATTAGCATTAGATGTCACTAAAATGAAGAAGTTAAACTCTAATAACATTTGCTCATATTCCTATTGTATATTTTGCATAAATTGTTTTGTTATAACATAATTTAAGTAATAAATGTCATTATTCCTGGGTTTATTTTTTGGATGGGCACAGGATGCGAAATTGCATCATATTCTTAATTTTAGGATGCAATTTCAGGGTTTGAGATGCAATTTTTTCAAAAGTCCTATTTCAGAGGTCTTTTATTGTGAAGAATTAAAAAAATTAAAAAAATTTTAATTTACATTGAAAAAATTCAATGTAAATTAATACATTGAATTTCAGGATGTGGTTCTAAAAGTCAAGATGCTATAGCATTCCTATAGCACAAAAAATAAACCCAGTATTATTATATTATCCTATCCCTAATTAGCTTAGCTCTATTCTACTATCTAGCATCTAGCTTCTATTTAGTATATTTGAATTCAATTAAATTTTATATTTTATAAATATAACCCTAATTGCTAATTATTTATCTGCTTATAAGTCAATCAATGTTGTAAACTTGTAATCTATGGTTTTTATACTATTTTGCACCCCAAACTATCCCCTAAGGAAATCCTAGTTGAGTCATTGAATAAAATATTAAAAAGGGATCTTTTTGGTCTGGGTTCATTGCTGGGCCTATTATGCCATTTGGCCTGATTGCAAAAATTTAATTATGCCATTATGGATTATTTTGTCAAGTTTGTAAACTTAAAACAATTTTATATATACTAAGCTTACTACTTATTTTAGAAATCAAAAAATTATGAAAATTGATTATGCCATTTGGCAAAATTGCCTAAATTTGATAATGCCATTTGCAATTTGAAATTGGCATGGCATACTAATAACACAAAAAACCTCGTTTTGGTCTACTATTTTATTAAAGAAAGTTTTAAGCTATCTATAATATAATTTTTTTGCATGCCTAAATATGCACTGTTTTATTTGTCTTTATTTTATTATTAGCTATTATAGCCTATCATATTTACAGTCATATTAGTAACAGTAGCTAGATAATTATTAAGGATTAACTATGTTTATCTTAAATATGGCAACTATTCTTATATAACTATTATTTAGTTGGTAATCCTTGGATATTGCTAGTCAAATGCCAGGA
Source organism: Macrostomum cliftonense (assembly GCA_950096795.1). Lineage (NCBI taxonomy): Eukaryota > Metazoa > Platyhelminthes > Macrostomidae > Macrostomum > Macrostomum cliftonense. Next base: position 3,496,620 of record CATNEM010000162.1, read on the forward strand.
TACAGGCCCATTTTATTCAAAAAAAATTGAAAAAAAAATTTATATAAAATTCAATTGTATATGCCCTGGACACAAAAAATAATATTTTTTGTTTCAGATTAACAACATAGTGCAATACAAAGTGTAGAAAAAATAACTGGCCTATCTGGTTATATATGAACAATTCCAATATAATGGATAAAGTATAAACTAGGTCAAATAAAAAATACAACCATGTTTAATTAAGCTAGCAATCTACTTAACTTGTACTAGGCTAGGGGCAGGGCCTAACTTAAATATCAAGTCTACAAGACTACAATATTGCAAAATGTCTACTTTTTATTAGTTAAAATGTTTCAAAGTTTAGACTAAGTGCTAATGTTTTAAGTAATGCATTTAATGTTAGATAGCAATAGAAAATCCTAGGTCGTCAGTGAAATAAAAAATAATAGAATTCATAAAGCTTAAATTACCAAGTGTGATATTTAGCACTTTGTAGGCTGCGGCATGTGAATTAAACGCATTGTTAGGAGAAACAATGCTTGTTTCTCTAAGCAGGTGTTCTTTTGGCAACATTTAACCAGATAATACCAGCCAATCGACGATAAATGATGAATGATTGAATGTTGCTTAATGGTGCATGGTACTTAGTTAGGTTTAAGACTTTATTGCATTTGATTTTATCATGGCTTCTACGAAACGAGCATTTAAACAAAGTCTACGTAGGTAATACCGAAGTGTCAAATTATAATAAAAATTAGTGGTATAGAAAGATTCCGTTGCAGCATATTTGAATAGCAAGCCATTTTAGAAACTGCTTGCTGGGGTCCTTTGATTGTGCATCCGAAGTAAAGGGTGCGTTCGAGTAGCCTTAAAATTGTTTAAACTGACTTAAAGGGTGCGTTCGAGTAGCCTTAAAATGGTTTAAACTGACCTAAACTGATTTAAACTGGTTTAAACTGCCAGTTTAACGCCCTTAGTAAAACAAAGAAAAATTGATAAATTTTTTTACGAATGCGTGCGCAAGATAGTTATTTACGATAATTGTGTCAATATTATCCAGTTTAAACTTTTCTAAACTTGTTATATCAGTTTAAAGCTGTTTTAGCAAATTTTCTTTGCTAATTATAACTAACTGAAATGAGTAGAAATCTTTCGTTGCCCTAGCTTTCGCTAAATTTCAATAAAAAGCAAAAGAACGATTAAAAAATGCTTTAAATGCCAGTTTAAATGACAAAAATGCTTTGATGTATTGAAACATGTATTGAAACAAGCGCACGTCAGCTTAGTGCTATTAAATAAAATCATCCAAGCACTTTGTACACTGAATCCAAGACCATTGTAAATTAAATTAAAATAATTATATTTATAGAATTATGATTAAATTAAAAGTAGTCAGGCTGCAAGTCTTTATATAATTACATCTACATTTTTTTACCAAAGTTTGCTATGTAGCGAACCAATCAATGAACAACATTTCTTTGCTTAGAGGCAAATAATTTATGCTTAAGATTTTCTTAATGCAGATAAAAATTTATGCTTCATTATTAAGCAAAGTGCGTTCGAGCATGTGTAAAAAACGAACTCAAGTTTCATAATTTAATTAAAATTTTCCTCTTTGAGTTTGAAAGTTTGCTTCAGTTATTAAGTGAATTTTGTACTTTGTATTCATTACAAAGGCACAAGAAGGGGAATACGGGTTTAAAGCTCACAGCTTTGAGAAAAAGACATTTTAGCGCTTTTTTGCAATTTATTCGCTTTTTGTGTAATAACGGCAAAAATAACGATCATCTCCTCCCACACTAACTTATCCCCCATTCTAAAATCCTAGACACGCAAATTTTTTTCGCACTTTACGATTCTAGCCTGAATGTAGGCCTTACGAGCTATTTTATCTTTCGAAGCGAAAAGTATAGTGAGTTTGAATAGTGCGGTTTTATTCGTGGCCACTAATGCTTAAAAGCACTTTTGCCATTTAAACTGGCGTTTAAGGCATTTTTTAATAGTTCTCATGCTTTTTATTAACGGTTTTTATTGAAATTTAACAAAAGCTAAGGCAACGAAAGATTTCTACATGTTTCAGTTAGTTATAATTAGCAAAGAAAGTTTGCTTAAACAGCTTTAAACTGATATAACAAGTTTAAAATTGTTTAAGCTGGATAATATTTGCAAAATTTTGGTAAATAACTAGCATGCGCACGCATTAGTAAAAATTTTAATAATTTTTCTTTGTTTAACTACTGACGTTAAAGTGGCAGTTTAAACCAGTTTAAATCATTTTAAGTCAGTTTAAACCATTTTAAGGCTACTCGATACATGACAGTCAGGCAGCTTGAATGGTCCTGGTTTCCTTCTTGAAAATAGTAAGGCCTTTCGTTTTTTTAAATGCGGTTTTAAATTGCATGTAAATTCTTCTCATTTAGCACGCACGAACGATCGAATATTTACGAGTAATTCCATGTGTAGTAGGGTTTCGGCTTTGTCGCCTTGACGCAGCCTGAGTGCGCCGATCCTATTGCCTATATCGACAACTCCGGCTCCCAATTCCCGATCTCGAGGTCAGCCCCAGAGGTAGCAGGATACAAGTAGATGTGGCGAGTTGCATGGTTAGGTCCTTTAATGATAGCTGAGACGACAAGCGATCGATACAGACACAAAGATCATAAAAGGTAGAGAGCTGACAGAAGGAAGCCGGCAACCCCACCGCCACCAAATTTCTATGGCTTTTATGGCTTTTCAAAGCACGAGGTCCTAGAAACTAAAGAATAAAATATAAATCATAATCAGCACGAAGAGGACAAGGTGAAGGGAATGAAGAGGAAAGATTATTCTAAATCTCTGGGTCAGAAGCATAGCTCTCAAAAATGAAAAGCAAAAATCAAACTGGTTGGGTGTGACATTAAATATCTGCCCCATGCCACATACATGTATCAAAGAAAAGCGTGAGCGTCTCGTGAATTCCAGCTGTGGTGCCATAAAACTGTCAAAATCAACGATCAACCTGTTTTGAAAAATTTATTTACATATAATCCCCGAAAATGAAGTTCCTAAGGACATTACTTAGTCCATAATAACAATCAAAAAGGACTGACGCGCAGAGATGCCTGCTGACAACTAACATGAATTGGGGGGGGGGGGGGAGAAAAGACTGTTGGGAAATCTGCTAAGTGAGCGGCAAAGCGACAAAGTGAGTTCCCATCACAAGCATTATGCATGTAATATGCATTCACTGCATGTATTATTGTAGCTCGTAGCTTATATTAACTTGAAAATATTCCACTACAGCTACTAATACTACTGCTACTAGGCATATGGCACGTGAATTTACAGCTACAACGTGTACATGCATAATCTACAATCTACATGTACGCACGTACTTGCTACAGTGGAACTTCAAAATTTGGAGTTTTACTGGGATCAAAGCCAGTGCATTTGTCCTTGAAATTTAGGTAATTTTTCCGTTTTACCAAATCGTGCAAAATTACTATAAAAATTATGCTTAATTTAATAGATTTTTGGAAGTTTTAAACCCCACGTAGCCATAGAGAATTTCTAGATTACGCTACTCGAAGCAGAGAAAAAAAATCCGAAATACATTGTGCAAATTTTATCGTTCAAGACTCACTTTCCATGCGAAGTATAAGGTGGATTATAATTAATTTGTTTTGACACATGCTTGGCAAGTCAGAAAGAGCGTTTAATGCACTCCGCGTGCCCAGTTCAAGGACCACTAGAAATTAACGATTTGTCAGATAAACCACCATACACAGGTCAACACTTCTAGAGGGCCAGAAGGAGCACTTTCTATTAGAATAAGATAATTGCTAAGATGTTTTTTAATCATTTTCCAAGTACGATCGTACTCGTATATTAGTTGACACGGGCTAGGAAAATTTGATTTTCCAAGCGAATGCATAAACACCATTCGTCATGCACCCTGCCATTGCCATTGCTCTTATATGAATGCATCATTTGTTTTCATTCCTCTAGGAGAAAAGTTTCGATAGAAGGTCAAAACCATCTGGTGGATTTTTTTATCACAAAAATTGATTGCAGCGTGGCGCTTATTTTGGTCTGGTATGGGAGATCAATTATAAAAATTGATTGTTTTTTCCTATCGGATAATTGCGTAACTTTCACAATGAGCATCTCTGTGACGATCTTTTCGGATGCGCATAAATACTGGCTCATATATTTGATATTTGAGTGCTACAAATCTATCTTTCCTCTCATGCACGAAGCAGTAAAAAAATCGAAAAAAATGTTTCGAGGAAAACTTGTCCTCCTGCTAGCTACCGTGCTGATGACGATTCTAATGGTCCATAAGGTGAGAGCGTGCATTAACACCTCTAAATTCTCTTAAGAACCAGACCAATATCGTTGACCAAGAAATGTTTTTGATATCCAATAACTGACATTTTTCCCAACTGAAGGACGCCGCCGCATGCAAATGCCGTTACGTCATCAAAAACGGTGGCTGCATAATCGCTGAGTCAGCCAGACCCATGCGAGCCTGCAAATGCATCTACGATAGCGGCGGAAGATGCGGCTCTATTGAACGCCAATGCGCCAATCCAAGGGATAGAAAGTGCGTCGAGCCGGATCGTTCCTTTGAAGCTTGCCGCCAGGGTAGGGGCGACTGCGTCGGTTACAGCTTGAAGATTAAAAACGGTACTAGGATCTATTATCTTCCTAAATTTGACTAAACTGACCGAATTGGTAAAACTGCTCCTGACAAAGACACTAAACAAATAATAATGAAGCAGTGTCCAAGTCATTGTTGGCTGTTCGGTTAAACAGCGCAATCTTCAATCTTCAATTTCAGTAAAGTATATAAAAATCTGTATATTACAAATTAGCACGTCACAACTCTCAAGCAGAACTTAAAAATAAAAATAGAAGTATTGTAGCAGTAATCTGTTCAGCGACTTATTACTAAAAATTCAACTTTTTTGCTCAATTTCGACCAAAAGGGTCAGACCAGGCCCGCATACTATTATTATTGCTAATGATTGTCTTGAACTTCAACGTGCAAAACTTCAAAATAACTTGCTGCACATTGCAGCTCCTGCATGATCAACAACGTGCCGCAGTCTTTTTATGATGCGAAATGGTCCGAATAAGCAATGATTTGAGAGAATTTGTTTGTTGAAGACAACAATTTAAATAGTTAGAGGTTGATAAAACAGATTGCAATAACACAATGTACTCAATCAAAACCGTCGCAATGGTGCTGCTCGTGTCAGCAGTGCTGTCTGAATTCCACAGGCCAACCTTGGCCTGCCAGTGCAAGTTTGTCAATGCCAGATTCGGTTGCGTCATCTCGGTGGCCTCCAAGCCGAACACCGCTTGCAAGTGCGTCTACGAGAGCGGCGGCAAATGTCAAGGAATCCAGCGGGAGTGTTCGAATCCTGGTCACGAGAAGTGCAAGCAGCCGGACACGGGATTCGAGGCCTGTCTGCTTGGCAAGGGGGACTGCGTTGGGTACGAGAGGACACGGAGTCCTAATTAGTAGCTGGTATTGAAGCACATCTATTTTTAAGTATATCAATATCAATCGTGTGCTTTGTATGTTAAATATGTAGGTATTGGAAAGATTTAGAAGCCATGTACTTTACCAGTAAACGTGAATTACATCATTGGGTATTTTAACAAGTTTATAGCTACTATAATGACTGGTTGCTGTAAAGTTTTGTTTTATTTAAATAAACCTTGCAATACTTGCCTTGTATTTTTTAATTTTTTCATTGTTTCTCGAAGTCGCATTTAGTATTTTTACGCGATTGCATGTAAATATCGCTCTAGATGTTTTAAATACGGGTCTTTACGTGTAAATCTCGTGTATGGTATCTACCTCTATTGCATATTGCAATGTTTGCATATGGAATCACAAAAAAACTTTTTTGTCTAATTTTAGATTGCTTTTTAATACAACTTAAGGCACACAATGGGTACTATAGTAGCTCGTAGCTCACTAAAGCGCTGAACAGCATTGCACCGGGGCTGGATAAAAATAGACTTGCCGTCATTTATTGCACAGGCGAGAAAAGTCCAACTGTTGTTAAAAAATTCTTGGAAATTCAGAGCTTCTTTAGCTACTCTTTATGAAAAAAACGACACCGCAGTTTTCGTTTTCAATTTGGCTGGCAGCTGTAGAAATCTACTAGTATAAATACACTACTGCAGAGGGATAAAAGTAGCTACAAGTTTGTAGATAAAAAAGACTGCTCGTTAAATCATAGCAGAAACGAAAGCATTTTTTAAGTCTATATCTACGTGTCTAAGTTTCTGTACACTGCAGAAGCCGATTCAAGTTATCCTTGTTAACCAATATCATGAAGATTTTGGTAAGTTATTCGTAAAATTGGCCACATGTTAGATGTAATTTGGAAGGCTTCCTGTACTTGTATTATTATTAATAGTATGGAAAAGGCCAGGCATCCCCCGTAATAGCAAATTTAATCAAATTTATCTATTTATTTATTGTTTTGAGTCAGTCAAATCAATTTGAGGTGACACGTCGTTCATTTCTTAGTAATTTTTTACTAAGAAGAAAGGAGACCAGAAATTAAAGATTAGTACACCAAATTAGGAATCATGGATCGGAATCCATGCAGATTCAAAACCATTTTTTAGTTTTTGAATCCTACTTAACTATTGTTTTTTTTCTTCAAATTTCCTCATTCATCATTCTTTAATTAGAGCTTTTTGAGCAGATGTACAGCCCACAGCACAGCCACAGCTAGCTGTGCGGCCCATCACAGCTGCTCAGTCCTGACGGGCTGGAGAGGCCGCAACACCCACACTAAACTTTCCCAGCTCAAACTGGTACCCGATCTCAGCTGGGTGGACTGAAGCAATGCGGGATTAAGTGCCTCGTTCAAAGGCACAAATTGTCTCCTAGGGTCGGGACTCGACCCCACGACTTTCCGGTTATGAGGCAGGCGCCCTAGCCACTAGGCTACACCGCCTCCTACAACTGTAAATTTCCTCGTATTTACAGTTTAACCTGACATCGCTGCTGCTACTGACGGCAGCTATGTTCCAAGTGACCCTGGCGGACCAGCTGACGCCCGCTCAACGCTACGCCGAATGCCAGCGGACCTGCACAGCAGCCTGGAACAGTTGCTACGCTAAACTCGGCGAGAAGGCCGGCGAATTCGGCGTTAAGCCCTCGCCGGGAGGATTGGCGTGCAACAAGCAGCAGAGCGGCTGCATGGCCGAGTGCGCCAGGACAATTAAGTCCGAGCTGTGACCTGCGCGGCAACTGCCTTGATTTCTCTTTGAAGTTTTCCGCAGTAACTGTACAAAGGAATGACTATTTTCAGTGTAAGATATTCTAAAATTCATACTTACGACTTCTAAAAGCATTAGCTAAAAATTTATTTTTTGCTTTTGTGCGTCCACAAACTTGTACATACACATGTAGTTATTGTCTTCGATTCTTTTACGTGTAACGTTTCTACACATTACTTCGATTTTTTGTACATGCTGTTTGCACAGAGACTAAAAATCTTTTTTATTTAATGCAAGTAGTATGTTAATGATTTTTACGCTTTCTTTCAATTTGTGTCCCGTCCTTCAGCCTTGGTGATGGCCTTTAGCTGAACCCCCAACTGGCGTTAGTTCATGACATCTTACTGAGAAGGACAAGTAAAATCAATCTAATGCCCATTATGTGCCGCTGGTTTTGGAATACATGTCATAAGCATGAAATTTCTAAATATTTTTATTTTGAATTTATGTATTTACATTTTTATTTTAAGGTGGCGTTGAAAAGAAATGAAATTGTTTCTGTGAGCCTTTTTTTCTATGAAATCTAATTATATTACGTTGATTTTTAGGTGACTGGCCGTTTTCAACGCCGTTTACTAACAGTAGCTAAATGATAAGATTTGTGTATCTATTCAGACTTAACTCGATAAAGCAACGCACAATCAATTGACTTAAGTAGCAGATCAGTTTCGTACAAAAGTTAAATGTAATCTGTGTTTTAGGACAACAATTGAGGTACACATCAATCTTAATGAAAGAAGTACGAGCATAAAAATCAATTTGTTTGAAGGAAGTCTCCCTGAAAGTGATTTACTTGATCCAAAGTTCCAGATTAATTACACGAATCCTTAGCCCGGGCACAGGCAGTTTCGATCGTTTGAAAAATACTCAAGCGCTGCAACTCTGCCTGCAATCAATTGTTAAAATAATAAAATGATTGACCAGCCTAACAAGGCGCAAAAATATTCAACTCACACTATTCGCTAGTAAATCCACTGCCGCACTCAGCGTCTCGTACTGGTCGGTAATATCCGAATGCTCGTGAATCAGACGAATCAGTAATTTTTTATCCTTGCAGAAATTCAGCACCATCAGCAGCTCTTGAACGTCGGATTCAGGAGAGTCAACTACCTCGAGGAACCACTTCGTAGCGAGGTCGTTGTCCATATCGCCCTCCAGTAGATGCAGAGTGAGGCATTTCAGCAGTGCTTGGAAGTTAACATAGTACTGGTGCATGTTGAAGCGGATGCCGCAAGGAAACCATTTGTTGATGGGATCCGGCAGGAAAGACAGCGTTGGTCGACTGTCCAATCGGAAGCCGAACTTGTACATCCAGTTCGTGCCATTTAGGTGGCGTTGAAGCGAGCTGGCAGAGATCTCAGAGGATAAGTCAGGACATGAGACTCCCTTACTGACTGTCCAACTTACAGACTCAAGCACAGCGGCTTTAGCTGCTTCTCGCATACCAAACTTCAAGTACCCAAGTACTTTGAGGCAGTGGCGCGTGGTTCTGGCGCAATCAGGCAGACAAGTGATCCAGCTCATCAGATCGGTCTGATTGGTTTTTTCGCAAGTCAGCAATCTTATAACTACCATTACTGCGTCGTACACACTGTATTGATCCAAAACAGTTGGCGGCAAACCACGCAAATCCTTGCTACCCAAAATTGGATGAAGCACAAACGGGTGAAAGCGCATGACTTCGTCGCAGGATCGAAGACGCTTCATGAACTCTCGAAGAACTGGAAACAGATTTTGAAACTGCAAAAGGCTCTTGACCGCCTGCATAATCAGATGCCGATCGCTGTAGTTTCGCTTCAGGTACACAACTGTGCCGGGTAGGAAAAAGTGCATCATGCATTCGTTTTCACTAGTTTTTGTGAGGCAGTCATGCAGTCTTTCAAGCCCCTGTTGTACTAATTCCACCAACGCGTGCGGTTGCCATTTCTGCATAGGCACTTCGTCGAGCATGTAGAACATGATTGTTTTTGCATGATAGGACTTCAGACCGTTTACTTTGGTAGACAAAAATCGTTTAATCAAATACTTTAGGGTAACGTAGACTTGTCCCTGCACAGTGGTCAAATTTTGAATAATACACCGCTCAAAGAATGTAGTGCTTAAGCGAAGGTGGCTGCCTTGAAAATCTGCCTGTTTCTGAGATTCAAGCAAAGTTGTTGGAACCAAGTGACAAGGGAAAGTTTGTTTGATTTCAGCCAGGGCCTGCACGACACGCGATGAAAGCTGGGACTTGTGCTCGGAATGAAAAATTCGCAGTTGTGGGTAGGCGCAGCACTCATAAGCAGCGACCTGATCCAGAGCTGGCCGAAGCCGCGAACCACCGTACGGCAACGATGGGTTTCCGGCTGTATTGAATGCGAAAGCAAGTCAAAAGCTGTTGCACTCTGTTCCAACAAATAAACATGCTTTCGATTTCGGCTGAAATCTATGCATCAAATCAAAATAAAAATATCAAATTAAAAAAATTAGAGCAGATTCTCACCGAACCCCGAGCATGTCACGTGGCCATTCTCGTAGTGTACGAAGTAACCATGCTGCCTGTCTTCCTCAGAGCAGATACAGACGCCTCGCAAGTGGAAAATCTTAGTGGGATGCAGCGTGGTGACGTCAATGTCCGAATCAGTATCGACGTTACCGTCCAGACTGGTGAAGCTGCTTCCCCAGCTCTCAGAGAAGCTGCCAACAACGTGGATCCGCGGTTGCCAACCGGAAACGCTGTGTCGCTGTCGAAGTATCAATTCGAGTAGGCCTGCCAGGCCGGATTGGACGGAGGCGCGGTGCTCGTCGAAGCCGGCACGCAGGAGAGCAGCATGCAGAGACAGGCTCAGTTGCACTGTCGACTGAGGTGAGGTGCTTTGTCTGTGATGACAAAGATTGGTGGAAATTCAGCTTTAGGGTAAAGCATAAATTTACTTGTACGAGTAATAAACCTCATCACATCGTATCGCATTACAACATCTCAATTTAGAGCGTTAATCGATCGCCTATGACTTACGTAGCGTTAGTTAAGTTCTGCCGCGTTTGCTTCAAGTCTTGATACAATTCAATAATTTTCTCGATTCTTCCCGTGAATTGCTCCAAAGAGGGCAGTGTCTGAATAATCAAGCGGAGATCTCGACACGTTGCTAGGCAAATCGCAAACACTTCAAAGTGGCCTAAACAGCCGCTAGACAAAACAGACGGAGCTAAGATTTGATGTAGTTCGTCATGAGCTACATATTCTGCGATGTGGCTCAACAGCAAGCGAACTGTTCCAGACCGTCCTGTCAGAGCGGCAGCCTTCAAAATAGTAGCTGCCGAGTTCTCGGTACTGAACAAGTCGGCACCAGCAGTCAGCAGCAACTGCACCGCTGCTGTCTCGCCGTAATAAGCCGCCACGTACAGAGGTGGCCAACTTATGCCATCCGTGTCCGCAGACTCCCCGTCGAGGTTTCGTCTTGGACTAGGACGACCGAGACGCCGGCAATCGACGATATTTGTCAGCCGACTTGTCTGATTCGGATCCGCACCGGCTTTGAGAAGCACCTTGAGCGACTGGAAATTCAGTGAAGCTTTTTATAGACCCAACTGGGCCGAGGTCACTTTCACTTAACTGAACTTACGGTTAAGTGACCTCGCTGACAAACATAGTTGATCGGTGACCAACCGCTACTGTCCGGGACATGGGCGCCAGAAAATGATGCCGTCCGCAGCAGCACCTCCAGGGCCTCGTCCTGACCAATCTGAGCTGCAGCGCATATTGGACTTCGACCGTCCAGACGGTGACGAAATGAACTGTCGGCTGGATCAACGCCCGCGTTAGCAAATAAGCGCAGGACTCCTGTGCGACCGTTGGCTGCGGCGATCCACACTGGGTTTGTGCCTTGCTTGGTCGATGCATCGAGCTTATGTGGTTGAATATAGCGGTTTGATTTTTCTGTCGGATGCTAGCGTAGTTTTAGCGGTAAATATTTTGTCACAGTAGTGTGTCATGATGCTTTAAATCCATCAAGGCATTAAAATAGCCAACCCTTTAATTAGCATTTACACTGGCCAAAGACGTGAAATCATACTGTTTTCATTTATTTACTGCTTTCTGGCAGTCACGAGCTTTAACAGACGTTCAGGAAAACCCAAGAGAGACCCAAGAGGGGCTAGAATAGTGCGCTTATAGATAGGACTGCGTTTTCTCTGACTCTACTTCCTTTGCTCAGGTACGAACACTACCTCATACGAGCACTACCTTTTCTGGTACGAGTTATCCTCAGTTCGTGCAACAAAGTTCCCAATTCTGTATTCGAAGTGCACAGTGGAATACCAAATTCCCCGGAAATTCCATGGCAAACCCGAAGGTTTCCATTTAGTTCCTCGTTCAATTGCAAAATGATTTAAATGCCTTGGAACAGAAGTTGCGGTAGTTGCTCCTTTGTATATTCTCTATGCATGCGTTAATGTAATTGCAAATTAGAAATAATTTAAAAGAAAATATATTATAATATATGTTTTTTCATTTCTGTATGTTTCTTGTTTCGTACTGTGTCAAGGTTATGGGAGTAAAATAGTTGAAGTCTGTTGTCTTCATTCCACCAGCGAAAGTCCAAAGTTCGAAAGTCTGAACAAGCGAACACGATACTTTCTATGCCTGAAAAGCTATGTAAGACCAGAGTTGCGAGAATAGAAATCACGATAGGCTCAAAAGGCCAGAGGCAGTCGATATATATTTGTGATATTTAATTGGCGTACATAGCGATCGATAAACTAACTCAAGTGAGCAACGCGTACAAGAGAGAGAGCTAGTCGAGGCGCGCCCAGCACCCCACGCCCAAGCCAACCCCAAAACGACTAGCACAAAACTCACAGCTACATAAGCCTATAGTATATTATAATTCTTTCTCGAGTATTTCTTAGCAAGTGGATCGCTGGCCAATCATTGAATAGCTGGCGGATGGCGAAAAAAACGTACACGCGTACTTCGTGTATGCATACAAAAATTGCCCAACCCAGATATAGCCAGTCGATACTGCACGCACATGCGCTCCCTGTATGACTGCTACTGCAGTGTGGGAAAAGTGTGGGAAAACAGTAGCACTAATAATCACCCTGCGACAAGTTTCTGATTAAAAATATCAACTTTACTGACTCACCTGAGCCTTGCCTGTCAGAAGCGCCGCCGCTGCAGCCACATATCCGTGCTGACAGGCTTTGTACAGAGCTGTTCTCCCATCGCCTGACTTTGAATCGCTTGTCCAGTCAATCTGCAGCGTCGGTAATTTTAGCAAATCCTTAATCGCCTGAACATCGTTAGACTCCACGGCTTTATGCAGATGTATCTCCGAATCTTCTTCGTCCATCCGAAGAATCAGGAACACTATCGAACTCACTGCAGGCTCAATTAGAAATTAATGTCACTTTCATCTTTACGGCTATAAGTCTTAAAATATCAATTTAATTTATAAAAATGCAGGAACACAATCAATAAACTATTTGGTAATACAATTAATTGGACAGTTGTAACTGAAAATTATTTGAATTCGTGCCAAATTTGAAAAAAAGCTGCGCGTAATTTTTTACGTAAATTTTTATGTAGAACATCTCGTCTTAACGGAATGCAGAAAATATTTTGAATAATAAATGCTTTAATTAGACTAAATTTGCTTATAAACGTTGCGATAGCTCTTATTCTATAAATTTTTCTACTTGTTTTATTAATTATAAAAGAATTTTTATGGGTATTGACATAATTTGCTATAAATTATTAACTTACTAGCTGACTACTCCGTCTAAAACCAAAAAAAAATTTTAAATATTGACAGTATTGCATTGTCTGAAAACTATATAAATGTTTTAGACCGAAGGTATGCTAGTGGTCCTTGGTTTTTGGAATGCTGCGTGCCGTTTAGATCACAAGCGTTTTTTGGGGAATCTACGGGTAGAAGTATACTCGTACATTTGGGCATGAGGAGTAGCTAAAAATAGCAGCCAATGAACAGCAAGCGGTGATTCTGCAGGCAAATTTTTCGACACGCCCTCCTTCATCGTGTAATGGTCTTACAATCCAGTTGCTAGACATTGTCCTTGGCGCCGCCATAATAATGCCAAAGACGGGTGGAAATGATGTCGAGATATTTTTCTCTCTCCGTCTGATCCTTCCCTCTCCTATTCTCAGCCTCCTTCTACTCTTATTTCTAGTCTTTTACCTAACTTTGCGCTCTTAATAGTAAGCCCTTTCCCCTCAATAATTTTCCGAATAATTTGATGTTTAGTCTGCCGCTAACCTAATGCCATTTTAACTCTTTTTCCCTTATTATTCTCTCAATGCGAGCGTATTCCAATACTTCCCCCTGGTACTGTGAGTATGACTTACAGCACTGCTCTACTGTAATCCCCGCGCGTACATGTACTTAAAGAGTCTTTTCCCCCTCATCACGCGCCTGACTCGTGCTAAAGACCCCACTCTACTCCCAGCCTCCCCATTCCATTCCCTCATTTTCTATGTTGCACAATTTCCTCCTCCGCTATTGTTCCCTATAATTATCAGCAAATTATTACTATTCAGAGTCTCCCTAATCTAACTGATCTAGTGTATTTTGATTGCGCAAGCCCCGTTTCTCCAAACCCTTGTCTACCAGACTCCTCTGCTGCGTCTCCTGTCTCCCTAAATACGCGCTCGCCGCCATTTTTCCTCATTTTACAGACCCCAAAAACCGTTTTCCCATGACGTCAGGACACTGGTGGCCAATCGAGGAGAGAAAGCTATGGCAACGGCCTCGGAGGATTTCATCCTTAATCTGAGCACTATATAAACAGCGGGATTTTGTCCCTAAAATCCTCAGAGGCTTCTAAGCTTGGACTTACAGAAGTCCGATTTTCCATCTGGGGACAGTACCAGTGCTGCAACCGCCTCCAAGGCCGAGCTCTCTCTCTCTCTCTTCGTCTAGCCACCGGTGAGCCTGTATTCTTTCTGTTTATTGCCTGTTTTACTGTGCCCCAGGCCTGTTTTGCACTTATTGTGTTTGGAAACCTAGAGAGCCCATGTTCGACTCATACTACTCATAGTAGACTCTCCCCCATCTACCGATTAAGCCACAGCCACAAAAAATCCCCTGCTAACAAGTCCTCTGGTGTTTTAGTGCAGATCTCGAATTATTGCTCTTAGCAGAGTCCCTGATTCGGCTATGTTTCGCTCCACTGCAAGTACGAAGATCCCGGAACCATTGGGCGGGACCCTGTCTCGTTAGGCTGGCTTTTGGCGTACCCAGTCACAAGGGGTGGTGGCGCGGCCTCCGATGTCTCGGAGTACATTTCATACGCCTGTGCTGCAGGAGGGGTGAATGTAGGGCTAGCCCTCGTGTCAATGTTACCAAAGTTTATCTCAGGGCGGAGACACTGTAGCCAGAGGCCTGCGGGCCAGCCTAGGATCAACTGCAGGCAGCCCGTAGCTCACTTCGACTTGTTTGGAAGCTCCCCTCAGTTCTCTTCTCCCGCAACGGAGTAGGGTGGAAAAACAACCTAATACTACAGGAAAAGAAAACCGCCAAACAGTCAGCAAGTTTTAAACAATCCGTATAATAGACTTGCGCACACAATCAACTAATAAAGTGAAATTTACTTTAAACAACTTACCTTGATTTATTGTTGAAAAATCTGAAAGTAAGCCATGATAAAATGAGTGGAAAGTAGGTAGCCACCTGACATTGAGAAACTAGTACCTTTATACATTTGAAATTTTGTACACCCAGTTGGAGAAAAAATCAACTATCAGTAGCAATTGAGTCTGCACTGTAAATTATAGAGAGTGCTTCATACACTGCTAAACAACTGGTTTCGTCCACACAATGCCTGCACAGTGTGGCATGATATCATTCCTTGTTAAAGAACCTTGCTGTACAGTCAGTGAAGATATTGTACGTCACTCACTGTTGTACACTGGACGGGCTGTGGACGGGAGAGGATGAGGCATAGGGAAGAAATGAGCGGAAAGAAAGAACATCTGAGGAAAGAGGAGAAAATAGAAGAGAGGATGGGATAAAACGGTAATAGAGGAGAGATTAAAAGACGGAGAAGGAAGATGTGCAAAATTTTACGCTTATAAATTGCGAGCGGCCACGCTTGAATTTCTAAGCTGCAATACAATTTTTTGCATGCTCACACTTTTGGACCAAATCTAAAGCACGGAATTCTGTACTCTTAAAGTTTTTATTATATTATATATTATTATATTATTATATTTATTAAATTCAGCAATTTTACACCGGGATCAAGAAATCCAGACCACTCTAAAATGCATTGGACCAATGCTCTTCGTATTATCGATACTAAAAGTCTGGGAGCAACAAGAAGTCGCAATTCTTTAGGCAAAACCTTAAGAAGAGGAAAAACACAGCCGATGATTTCTGGATCCTGTGACTTGAATTCCTGCGCGGAATAAAGTTGCTGGATAAATTTACTAGATCATAGCCGGAGCAAAGAAGCACTTCCTTAATATTCATGTCGCAAATACAGGAAACCTCTGAACGCCATCCAGTGTTATTCAAGGCCTTATAAGATAAGAAATGGACAAGAAGTTTGACAGGAGAGGAGGACAGAAGGGGAGAGATAGGGGAGGAGAGGAGAGCTGAGTGGAGACGCCGACAGGGGAGAATCTGCAGCTCGCTCCGCTCGATTTTTATTTCAATTTGTGAAACAATTGAAACAACTTCAGTGCCTGCTGCTTATCATTGCCGCAACGTTCGCTCCGCTCCCATATTCAGTCGCAACGGTAATCAGTGTGCCAATAAATGCATATTTATTATGTGATCCGATAGTTATATAATATTTTATCAAAGCAACAACTTCATTTGTGATTTTCTGCAAATATGCGATTGGTTGTCGAATTAATAATTAAATAATTGAACAGTACCCAGCCTTAGGAAGGAACTTTAAATAAAAAGAGGCAACGCTTTTAAAAGGCAATCACGTAGAAATAAAATAGTACGCTGCATACACTACTAGCAGTAATCACCTCAAGACCCGGAAGCTAACTGGTTAAAATAAAAGCTAATCGACGAAAAAATCACAAATAGGCTTACATTAAGACCTTTTTCCCTAATGCAGATAGATTTATTTTTATTGACACTAATCCGAAACTGCGTACGTAGGTATTAATTATGGAAAAAAACTAATTCATAACCAAAGAAGGAAAAATTAAGCAACAAGTCTGAAAAGGTAATCTGAAAAAACGAAAGATTTGATTATAAAAGTTTACGATTAAATAATTATTAAAAATTCCTATGCATCTCTAAAACGGTACCGATTTATTTATTTTTTGTTATAGATATTGCGATAATAACAATCAAACGCAGTATAAGTAACAAGCAAAATCTTCATTATTTTTCTGGATAAACATACGACATAAGTATAACAGAATTGTAATATGTAGCCCATGAAAGAAGAATTTTTTAAAGGAGCAAAAGTTCTAACCAATGTTTAAACAAAAAATTGATTTTTTAGTTACTGAAGATCACAAAATCCTCATTTAAGGATCGCTTCTTGGAAATACAGTTCCCAGAGTCTCTTTGATGCTTAGGCGCTGCAGGTCTGGCTGGAAATTGCACGAAACGAAAATTAAGTAAATTAAATACGGTTAATAATTTGTTATCTTTTTGATTTTTTTAAAAAGCATAGTTTTTACAATGCTTCTCAATTTACGACAGTCCTGATTTTTGCTATGATTAATATACTGTATAATGATGGGCAGTACTCGTTTTTATTACCTCATTACAGGAATTTAAATGTCTCTGTATGTTCATCAGACACTTATGTATAAAGAAAAAGTACTTTTAGACTTGTTTTTAGCGTCAATTCTTCTCAATGCATTTAATATTTTTTGTTTTTGTTCCTTATAACAACTCGAGCTAGCTACATAAAATACGAGTATTTTTCGACGAAAAAAATAAGTATAAAATATTAATGAATCAAAATTGAGTGCTAACTCCTGGGGACCATTTTGATTGCATATTGATGAAAATAAAATTGATAACGCTTTTAATTTTTATCTAAATTTAGAAATCATCTATAGAAAGCCACTCACACTCGTTGCCAGAAGCTCCACCGCCGATCTCAACGTCTCGTACTGGTCACAGATGACCCTCCGGTGACGGTGAATCAGTCGAACCAGCTGCTGCTGATCATTGCAGAATTCTAGCACCATCAGCAGTTCCTGAGCGTCTGAGTCCTGAGAATCAGTTGCCTCTTTAAACCAGTCGGCCGCGACGCCTTTGTCCATTTCGTCAGCTAGCAAATGAAGCGTTAAACACCTGAGCAGCGCATGGAAGTTCATGTAGTATTGCAACAAGTAGAAGCTATTCCCTGTAGGGAAGCATCGGCGAATAACTTTCGGCAAGAAGGCCAGTTTCGGTCTTTTATCAAGTCGGAGACCAAACTTGTAGAGAGAGTCGGTAGTGCCCTGACGACAGCCATCCGCCCATGATGTTGGACCGTTGCACGTACTGCAGTCAATACCCTTGCTAACTTCCCATTTCAGAGACTCGATGACAGCTTCTTTGGCCTCTATTTGCATCCCAAACTTGAGGTAGATCAACACTTTCAGACACTGTCGAGTTGTTCTGGCACAGTCGGGCAAATCTGATACTTTGCTCAGTAAATTTTCCCGGCTCTTGTCACTGCTTGGCAGAACATTCAATAGTCGCGATACTGCGTCGTAGACTTCGTAGTACTCCAGCTTAGCTCCAGAACGGTCGGGCAAGACTGCGCTGTCAAGAATCGGATGCAAGACGAATGGATGGAAGCGAATCAAGTTGTCGCATGGTCTTAGCATCTCAATGAACTGACGAATACTCGGCTCTAGATTATCCTTTAGTTCCTGGACAGCTTCTAAAATCATCTGACGATCGCTGTAGTTTCGCTTCAGGTACACAACGGCTTCGGGCAGGAAGAAGTGCATCATGCATTGGTTTCCGCTTGTCTCTTTCAGACGATTGATTAGAAACTGGAGGCCGTATCGAAGTAGCTCAATCATGTTGCTCTCGGCCCACATCAGATTCGGATCATTCAACATGTTGAAAAGTATAGTCTTGATGTGATAGGACTTTAGACCATTGACCTTTTTCGCCAGAATTCGCTTCAGAAAGTACTTGAGAGTAACATAGATCTGGCCTTGCACAGTCGTCAAGTGTCGTAGAAGGTACTTTTCTAGAAACGTGGTGCTTACCCGAAGCTGACTGTCCGAATCAAAATTCGAACTATTCGGGTCGGGCCGAGCCGCAGGTACCAAGTGGCAGGGAAAATTTGTTGGCACCGTGTTCAGCAACTCCATCATAACGGGTGGAAGATCCAATCTGTCATTCGACCTCAGCTTGGGATAGCAACAGCACCGATAAGCGTCAACCTTGTCCATGGCTGGCCGCAGGGGAGACCCACCGTAGGGCAAGGACGGATTGCTAGCTGTAAAGGATTATTTTTATTTCTTGATTGATTCTTAAGGGCGATACCAACTATACACGATGAGAAGCTTACCGAATCCGGTACAAATCACGTGACCATTCTCGTACGTCACATCCTCACCCAGTCGCTTAGCGTCGTCAGTACATTGACAAAAGCCTTTTAAGTGGAACACGCGTCCCGACAGGACAGTTGTGACGTCAATGTCCGAATCCGCTTCAATGTTGCCGTCAAGACAGCTGAAGCTGCCGCCCCACCCCTCAGCGAAGCTGCCAACAACGTAGCTCTGTTGTCTTAGCTGTCGGCCTTGGTTTGCTAGTTCTAGTCGATCTCTGAGAAGCTGCTCGAGATCGTCCACCAGAAGAGCTTGAACTTGAGCGCGTTCCCGATAAAATCCTGCACGGATTAGGGCGCTGTGCAGCTCTCTACTCAGATTAAGCGTATTCGAACCGTCTGGATTAGGCGAGGTTGATTCCCTGGAAAAGGTAATCGGAGCGGACATAGGCTAGATGTCTTGCTATAAAATAGCGTGGTTATTTCTAGCACCAACTATCGTCGAAGAGACCGTCTAATTTCACTAATTCTTCTAAAATATGCGAGCCAGACTTGCATTTGGCTCGAACTTTGCTCCCGCGAAGTGTTACTTTTGGACAGTTCATCTCTAAAATCGGACAAAATCTCCTTCACAGCTGGCATTGAAATTGTTCTGTGGATATCGCTGCAAGCATTTAGGCATTCCACAAAGGTGCCCGTGTGCCCAAAACAGCCGCTCACCAGAACAGCGGGCGCTATGATTACTGAAAGATCCTCAGAGTCGGTAAAGTCACGAATGTAGCTAATCAACTCGCAAATTGTTTCCGAACGTCCTGAAATAGCGGCTGACTGTAAAATGCTGGATGCAGAGTCTTCGTTGCTGAAAAGATCGGCACCCCTCAGAAGCAGGATTCGAACTGCTTGCGTCTGGCCAAAGTGAGCCGCCACGTGCATTGGCGACCAGCTAGGCAACTCTGCATCCCTTGACCGTTTTAAACGCTTTGCAGCGGACGGTCCGGGCCCATCTGAGCTGGCCTGGTTCGGCACTCGAGTAGTCAGTATCCTGCAGTCCACAAACCGTTTTAGCTGATTTAACTGGTTAGGGTCGGCGCCAGCTTTCAGCAGTTCCTCCAGTGACTGAAAATCAGCAATTTTATGAAAAATTATTCTACCAGTTAAATAGCTAGTGGCGTCATTTCTACAGAACCTTACTTTCAGGTGACCTCGTTGGCACACGTAGTGAGTCGGCGACCAGTTAGTTTTGTCTGGAACGAATGGATCCGATGATCCAGCCGGCAGCAGCAGCCAGCGAATCACTTCGTCAAGGCCAATCTGGGCAGCCGCATTCAACGCGGTTCGTCCGTCAAAACGATGTCGAAATCTTAGCTCGGCGAAGTCGACGCCAGACTCTGCTAGCAGGCGAACAACCTCCACGCGGCCGTGCGAAGCGGCAATCCACACCGGATTGGTGCCCTTCTTAGCCGGGGCGTCCAGCTGCACAAGCCGATGAAAGAAAGACTCATATTAGTTGCACAAGTAAGTTAAAAATATTTTTATTTTTATTAGCGGTTTAATGTATTTTCTATGCAGAAAACGCCGATGCCTACTGGATAGATTTAACTTTTAAAGGATTTATGAGCAATCCTTTGCTACAAGAACACTTCTAAGTTAGCGGCCAGTGTCTCGTTTGGTTTACGAACTGGTCCAGGGTTTGACACTTAAGTAAATATTATATTTATTATTGACAAAGCAATTTAAATGTGCGTTGGTTAAGTGTCTACCGAGTGAAAATTTAGCCTTACTTTTAAAATTAAATTTGGGG
Source organism: Macrostomum cliftonense (assembly GCA_950096795.1). Lineage (NCBI taxonomy): Eukaryota > Metazoa > Platyhelminthes > Macrostomidae > Macrostomum > Macrostomum cliftonense. Next base: position 3,517,168 of record CATNEM010000162.1, read on the forward strand.
GACGCTGAGGCCCCTTTTTGGCAGAATGGCACCCTTAACCACTTGATAACATCCTGTGGGCATCCTGTGGACCAAGCAAGGCATGCGTTGCTTTCCGTCTACCCAGCTGAGATTGGAAGCCAATCAAAATTTAGGGGGAGTTATCATGGCCCCTCCAGCCCGTCAGGACTGAGCAGCTGTACACGACCATTTACGAGCTGCGCAGCTAGCTGCGGCTGTCCAGAGGGCTGTGCATTGTGTTGATAGATCGGGTGTATATAAAAGTAGGATTTACGGCTCGTATTGCTACGCTAGTAATCTTATCCTAAGCTAAGACCTCATCATATGCACCCCCAGGGCAAGGGAATACCTCATTTGTCACAGATACACGACAATTTTGCCTTTAAATACCCCCTTTAGTACCTTGGCTAAATCTGCTCTTACCTGAGCCAAGTTAGCCATGAGGGCGGCAGCAACCTCCCCGAATCCGTGCTTGCATGCCTGGTGCAAAGCCGTGCAGTTGTCTCGAGGGTCTGACCAGTCGATTATCAGCTCGGGATTTTTCAGAAGTTGGATAATTTCGTTCAAATTGCCAACCTCTGCGGCGTGAAGTAGCTGCTGTTCCTCACTTGGGCCTATTGCTGCCATCATTGGTCACACGGACAGAGTGAGCACTGAGGAGGGAACGGTTGTCTGCTTTATATTTACGGGCTCGTATATAAGAGCGGCAATCTATTGTAATCAGACGAACAGAAACCGTGAAAATGCATTTGAATTAAAAAAGGGAACTTGCCTTCTAGCTACGTACAGAAATTACGCGTTGCTGTACGCTAAGCTCTTACTATATGGTATTTTGCTTGATGTACGGTTAGGCTATTGCAGATAAGCAGTGGAAATCTTAGTACCTTCTCACTCGGTTGATTGTAAACAAGCATTAAAAAGTTAAAATGGCTATCTAAAAGCGAATACTTCACAAAAAGAAACTAATCTTTTCGACAATTTTCTTAAACAGCAGATGTCTCAAACTACTTATAGTCAATGGCTTTATTTTTTAATTGATGGCCTCCGTCCTTTTAGTTATTCGCATAGCACATGCTCCCATTGTTTCCAGCTGGGGGTACGAGTATATAGGGGGCAGACATTTTATGTTTAAATCCAGCTTTCCGAATGAATTGGACAGACCACGCTGAGTACACAGTGCATAGAAAATAAAGTTTAATACTATTGTAAGCTTGTGTAAGCTAAGTTAAGCCATAGAATTCTAGAGATCTTACTGGAAGTGAAGGCTTTTTTAACAGGGGGCTGAAAGCGTACACTAGCGGGCCGACTATTCTGGGCCGGAATTTTTTTCTGATGCCCCAAAATTCATGGGACGAAAACGGAAAATGGTCAAAAATAAAAAACCTTGTGCCCGTGTCCCAACTGTCCATATCAAACGAAATAATCAGAACTGGTCACTTATTGTATGTACACGAAACCTTTATTTGGAAATGCTTTTGGGCTCTGAAGAAGAAAAATGGTGGGGAGAGCGTACGTATTCAATGAAACATAGGTTTTTTACGTGCAGTAACGTGCTACGCTTTGTACGCTGACAAGGCAAGCATGCATGAATGTACATTAAAAGCTTTTAAGGAGAGTCTTGATTTTCTAGCAAAAAGCTGTATAGGAGTATTGTCTAGTGCTCTGTTCTACAAGAGAAATGTCTTTCTAGTTTCTGAATGAGCATTGATAATGGGTTATAAATGTGCTGCCGTCAAATGCAATTCTGGCTACGTAACGAAAAATCCCAGTTCTACTCCGGAAGCAGATAAAAGAATATCTTTTCACGCATTTCCTCTGCACGATGCACAACTTCTTCAAGAATGGCTGCGGCGGATCCGAAGACAGGACTACACTCCAACAGAACAGTCAAGATTGTGTTCCCTGCACTTCACGGATGCTGACTTCATCGAGTCATCGCAGGACTCTAATCCTCGTAGAAAGCGCAAAAGAGACGACGAGGCACTTAACAGGCGCAGGCTTAAAAAAGATGCCGTTCCAACTAAATTTTGCCAGTTACCTGAGCGACTCCAGCCAGCTGCTCCAAAACTTCCAACTGTGACAACAACAGCAGAGCAGAGACTCCAGAACGAGCAAAACCGAACTGAAGTTGAGGCTGCTGAGTTTCTGGCTCAAGACGAGATTGCCTCATTAGCCGAAATTCAAGCCCAGCTTGAAAACAATGTAATTCCTGCCGGCTTCTTACTAATAAATAAAGTGAGCTCAATTACATTTTGTTTTGTTGATGTGGACAATACAGAAGTTCCCCAGCTAATATGCTCCTTGCAAATCCACGGTGACATGACTGTGTCTGTAAGTTTTAAGGGACGAATGGTGCCGAAGAAGAGATTCGAGCAATTTTTGGATTGCGGCAAGGTTCGCCTCTTTTCACAGGTCCAAAATTTGCTTGCCCTTATTAAATCATGGATAGCTGAGAGTGACTGCGAGGAGAGTACAAAATTAATTGAGGATGCAATCAACAGCCTGACAAAATGGATCGAGGATTGCGCAGACACTGCTGAGCCGCTTTATTATCAACGAATTCTGTTTATTACAGAACAACTGAAGTTGTCTTGCCTCAAGAAACAGTCGCTGAGGTATTCTCCTGACTTGATCGTGTTTGCGATGATTTTGAAGTCGACAAGCACAGCATGCTATCAGGCACTGTTGGACCAAGAGGTGCTCGTTCTGCCATCGGTGCGACGGCTAACTTCAATCACCAGTCCTCTCACGGTTAACTCTGGCGTATCTGATGAGAAATATCTACATCTAAGAACTCAGGATATTTCTGTCCTGGAGTGCAACGTAAATTTAATCATTGACGAGATCCATCTCAACAGAAGAATAGAATACTCAGCAGGAAAGATTCTAGGCATGCAGGAATCCTCTGCAGCATCTACCATGCTATGTTTCATGGTCAAGTCCATCGCTGGCAAGTTCCGTGACGTTGTTGCACTTTTTCCTCTGAGCAAATTGACCGCAGAAATATTGCATGAGCACTATAAGAGCGTCATGGTAATGCTTCAGCGCACAAACCTCAATGTCGTTGCCATCCTAGTCGATAACCATTCAGCCAATCGGGCATTCTTCATCCATAAGCTGTGCGGCGGCGTCCTTCAAACATGGATTCCTCATCCTCATTGTGCAGACAAGAAGATTTTCCTGCTGTTTGATCCTACTCACACAATAAAAAATGTGTACAACAACTTCCAAAAAAGACAAGTTTTCGAGCTTCCAAACTTGGACAGTCAGTTCTTTGCAAGCGACGTAAAGTTGAAAAACGGCGGCGACTTCATTATTGCTGAATTTGGGCATATCCGCCAGCTATTTGAGATGGAGAAAGACAAGCCTTTGAAACTGGCACCCAAGCTTAACTCAAGTGTAATGGATCCAAAGAGCATTCAGAAGACGTCACCTAAGCTTGCACTTGTAGTGTTCTCTGAATCAACTGCAAGCGCTCTTGTGTACTATTCCGAAAAACAAAATAAGGGTTTTCACGAAACTGCTGCTTTCGTAACTGCGTTCACAAAGCTATGGCAAGCCCTGAATGTAAAGACAAGCACGATAGGCAAGCGCAAGAGAAGTTGCTGCAGGGATCCCATTAGATCAGACATGGACTGGAAGCTGGATTATTTGTCAAGCGTGGCGGACTACTTGTTGAAGTGGAAGGAGTGCCGTAGCCGAGGGCTTAGCGACGAGACATTTTTGGCCCTAGGCCATACCATCGCTGCGTTGGTACAGATGTCAAGGTACCTGCTAAACAGTTTGATGTTTGAGTACGTTCTACTCGGTGCTCTGCAATCTGATCCACTGGAAGGTAGATTTGGATGGTATCGTCATCGCAAAGGCCTTAACTACTACGTGTCTTGCAAGGACGTCTTAGATGCAGAGAAAGCCATTCGATCCGTGTCATTATTGCAATTCAGTGGTATCGCACCACGTGCTATTCAGGCCCTTTCAGGCAACATGGACAGCGAGAGTCTGCCAAGCTGGCAGAAGAGATCGCGAGTCAAGTGAATCTGAATGGGAATATTGAAACAGCTGATGCTAATGTCATCTATTACGTGGCAGGGAAGTTTGTCCTATCAATAACAGCTCAAAGGGCTTGTAATTCCTGCAATGAGCTTCTGCTATCTGTGCGAAGTGAGGTCGCCGCCGATGCATCGCTGTCAGTCTTTCTGCGGCAGATTAACCGAGGAGGATTGACTGAGCCTTCTAGCCTCGCCTTTACGGCCTGTCAGGCAGCCTGGGAAATCATTTCCCAATTGCAAGCCTGTCCGCAGTTTTTGAATTCCAAACATCGGCACGTCACCCTGTTTGATGCGATTTGTTCAGAAGTTTTCGAACGCCTCCCAAACCTGCGGTTTCAAACACACTGTGAGCATCAGCACTCAATTCTTCAGCCGTTGTGCCGCAAGGTTTTTAATGCTGCTGCGAAAAATTGGGTCCGCCGTCTCTCAACAGCAGAATCTGAAGCTCCATCGGCCAGAAAAACTGCGAAGTTCCTCAAATGAGCAATCGCGAAGTTGTAAGTTAGACTAATATTTCTCAAGAATGCCTTCCAGTCATGCGTCTGTATTTTTACTTGAACTTATTAATTTTTTATTTGCTTTGTAGCATGTTATTGAATTTTTCTCCGTTAGGCAATTTTATTCATTGCGGCAGCAACTGAATTATTATTTTTTCTGTTTGGACAAGCAATTTAAGTCGGCCCGCTAGTGTACGCCCCCCAAAAAAGTCTTCACTTCCAGTAAGATCAGTAAGAATTCTATGGTTAAGCCAAGTAGGTTTGAATTAGACGAGATTGTACCAGTCGGCAGTCCAAGGTTGATGCTGTTTTTTAAAAAATATTGCACTTATCATGGAGGTAAAATTTACTACTGGGTAAAAAATTGCATGCAGAAGAGATCTACCAGGTCCAAAGCGCGTGCGAGCGTATGCTACTCTTTAACGCTTGAAAATATCATGAAAGTATAGCTCCTATGTCATAAATATGTAGCTATTTCACTATTATTCCTAAAAAAATAGAAACGAAAAAGAAAATTAAAAAGAAATAAGTAAACGGCTGTCTATGCGAATTAAAATCTAGGCAACCAGTCAAAAGGCGACTATTGTGACTGTATAAACGTGTGAAACTCGTGTTGTCAGTTTAATATCATTTTTTCTGTACCGTTTAAATAGGCGATTTCGAACAACATACGTGCTAAAATGTCACCGAAAATCCGAAAATGATTGGACCACTGGTGTAGCGACTGCTTACTTGGCTGGAAATACTAAACACTAAGAATCGATTAACCTACTGGGTATAATACTCGTACTCATTACTCTAAGGACCTCTGAGAGCCATTTGTATAGGGACGTTACAGTAGAAATTTGATCGACGTGTGACGATGTTGTTAATTCAAAGTTAAGCGTAAAATTCTAAAAAATACTTCTAATTACTTTTTACTCTACTTACCTATTATTATGCAGTCCTACATTTGGACAGTATACACATTTGTCGTAATTTTGTTATAATAATTGCTGTTGTTAGTATATATAAGTTGAATTTGAATTCGTTTCTGGTATGACGTTTGTTGGCCCAACGCGCGTGACTCTTCTGATTGGCCAGTTTCTACGCTCAATTAATAAAGGACGAAATACTCGTGCTAGCTCGCATCAAATCGCATTCCGTGTTAATTGCTACTGCTACACCACGCCGATGCACGTATAATTTGTCACAGACGTATAGTTTAAGAAAACCTCAGTTTACTCGAAAATTTTGATCAGTACGAAAGATGCCAAAAATAATTTTTGAAAATATCTAAACAAAAAGTTGAAAGAGTTTGCAAAATGTTCTGGAAAGACAACTTAGGGGATAATCCTTACCTACTACCTGCCTACCTAAAGTGTCGGGTTGATGAATAACTTTTAGCAGGTGAAATTTCGGTCAACTTTTACTGTGTTATCGTTGAACTGGGTTAATGCTAATGGCTATCGTAGAAAATGTACGCGGCATAGTGGATTCCGTTGCTCTATGAATTCGGTGATAAGAGATTTTTGTCTGTCAACTCTGAGTCATTTAAACTTTGAACTCGTGCCTTCAAAAATACTTTTCAAGTAGCAAAAATTGAAACAAATAACCAGAATCTTTGTTTTTTTCCATTTACTGTCAGTACATGGTCCGGAGGCGTATGTGGCTTCTGTTTTTTTCGGCCGCTTGAGTTCTCAGGTCTGAAGCGGCTCGACCATGGATGTTTTCTGATCTTACATTAAGATATCGTGGATCTGAGACCCAGGCCTATGCTTAGGTTAGCTTCCAATGGGGTCTGTCATAAGGCGTCTGTAAAGGTACTTCAAGACAGGAGACGTCGAGACAGTGGTTCCACCTGTAATTTCCAGGATCTTAATAGCATAACCGAATCCGGGACTCCTCGTGCTAAGGGTGCTGTAGGGATCTCGGCACCGCAACGCCTGATGGATAAACAGCCTGATGCCCTTTGTAGCGGTGGTCTCCAAGTAGTGGGTCAGGACTTGATTACCGAGAGTAGTATAGAATGAAGGTGAACTCTGTAGAATTCCACGTTATCAGTACTTGATAACAGCTATTTCTAGAGTATTCACCACTTACTGTTAGTAATGTAGGTGTTCGCAGTCTCAAAAATAAGAGAATGGATATTTGGGTGGCTTTAGGTAGGGACTTGCGCAATAAAAGCGCCCGGTTAGGTTAAACAATGGCGGGTGCAGAGTGTTGCGCAATCAAATCGCATTGAATTAGGGATGGTTTTATAAGAAAACAAACGTTTGAGTTGATAATTTCAGATTGCAAAATAGTTTGGTGTTGGGAAAATAAAAAAAACGGAGGTGAGATGGGGTTCAGGGTAGAGGGATCTATGGTATCGGTAAAGCGCGTGATCAGGGGTAGAAGGTACAATGAATGCACGCGGGATTTAGATCGTACTTGATATTATACTCTAAGTGAGGGCATTCGAGTGGCAAATAAATTAACTGCAGATTAGGGGTTAGCGAGAGAAATAACAGTACCGTATTAACTATTCTTTGAACAGTAGAAAAAGCTTAACATTAGCGGAAAATTGGCAGGAAAAATTGGCTGAATTTGATTATATTATCATTCGGAAAAAATAGCGGCTTCGTACTGAATGGCATACTAACAGTAGCTAGGTGCAGATGGATCGAGGTCGGAGTTTATATTACAAAGTCGAGGAATGGATGGATGCATCACTATTTTGAATAAAAATATCGACGATAGCATTGATTTTTCGTATATTTTACTGTTGAACAGTTTAAAATATCACCAAACTAAACTAATAATAATTTCTAATTGTTTATTTCTAATTGGCAAATAAAGTAGGTTACAAATTTTCTAATTTTGAACTACTAACAACAGTAGGAACGAATAGAAACGTGTAAAACATTAGTCAAAATAAAGTCTGTTATAAAATCAATCTGCCTTCCTGAATAAAAAAGTCCCAGAGAGCAAATCTTCGAGAAATATTTTTGTAAATTAAACAATACAGGGATAAAATGTCAAGACAGGGGGTTCCACCAGTAATTTCCAGGATCTTAATTGCATAACCGAATCCGGGACTCCTCGTGCTAAGGGTGCTGTAGGGATCTCGGCACCGCAACGCCTGTAGGTGTTCGCAGTCTCAAAAATAAGAGAATGGATATTTGGGTGGCTTTAGGTAGGGACTTGCGCAATAAAAGCGCCCGGTTAGGTTAAACAATGGCGGGTGTAGGGTGTTGCGCAATCAAATCGCATTGAATTAGGGATTGGTTTATAAGAAAACAAACGTTTGAGTTGATAATTACAGGTTGCAAAATAGTTTGGTGTTGGGAAATTAGGAAACAGAGGTGAGATGGGGCAGGTTAGATAGGGTCAATGGCATTAGTAAAGCACGTGATCAGGGGTAGAAGGCACATTGAATACGCGAAGAGATTTAGAGAAAAACGTACTTTATATTTATACTTACAGTAAAGGCAGTCGAGTGGCAAATAAATTAACAGCAAATATTAACTATTCTTTGAACAGTAGAAAATGCGCAACATCAATGAAGAATTTGTTAAAAAATTTGGCTGAACTTGATTATATTATCATTCGTGAAAAGTAGCGGCTTCGTACTAAATGACATACTAACAGTAGCTAGGTGCGGATGGAGGTCGGAGTTTATATTAAAAAGTTGAAGAATGCCTGGATGCATTACTATTTTAAATAAAAATATTGATGGTAGCATTGATTTTTCGTATATTTTACTGTTCAACAGTTTAAAATATCACAAAATGAAAATTAATTATAATCTACAATTTTTTATTGCTAATTGGCAACAATAAACTAGGTTACAATTAAAAATCTAATTTTCTAATTTTGAACTACTAACAACAGTAGAAACGAATAGAAACGTGTAAAACATTATTCTAAATAAAGTCTGTTATAAAATCAATCTTCATTCTAGAATAAAAAGGTCCCGGAGAGCAAAGCTTCGAGAATAAAATTTTATAAATTGAGCAATGGTGGGATAGAATGTGATAAAAATAAAGATTAAAAAATAGCTTTTCTAGCCGATATTAAATGGTTAAAAAAATAATAAATTCTTATGCGGATGATTTCACAGTATTATAAACTACTTCGCATTAAGAGCACCTCACTGACTCTTATATAGCATTGAATATGACATGCATAAAGATCATTTCAGTCGAATAATCACACAAATCCTCTTTGATGCTACTTTGTAGCTTACGAGTACATCAGCTGTGGATTCTCCCCCGCCCCTAAATTTTAGTTGCGATTTGGACAGACATACTATGTGGACTCAGACTCAGATGCTACAGACATGGCACACAATCACAAGGACATACTCGAACACAAAGACAGACAGACAGACAGATGGACTTTGGTTAGATAGACTTTCCCCCAGTGAACATAATTTGTAAGATATAGCAGAGCATTTACAACTATAACACGTGAATTTCACTCTGCAAAACCTAATAAAATAATACTAATAATAATAATAATAATAATAATAATAATAATAATAATAATAAGCGTGTCACAATGAGAGCAACTTCTGTTTTAAAACGAGGCAAAAAAGCCTTTTAGAGCTAACTCTAAAAGCTGGAATCAATAATGACGAAAAAAGTCGATTCAAAACAGTTCGATAAAAAAATACTCGTCTACTAAAAAATCAAAGCCAATATGCAGTAAGCTAAGCTTTTGAAACTAAAAAATCTAACTTTACTACTTACGAATAAAAAATCGTTTACACAGATGTGCTAAAGCTCGAAAGCCTGACCTGGGGCTTTGCAAAATTGATATAATTTTCATAGTGGCTAACTGCTTTTAAAACTAATTTTTCTCTAGTCTAGTGTGCTAAAAATGACACTAGAGTAAAAACACTGCAAAAATATGATAGTAAGATGGGTTCTAGGATGGAGTTCTGGCTTTCTTAAAACTTTGCGGAGCAAGCAAGAATGCAAAAACTAAGTTCGCGTGGGCTGCCCCAATTCTCTATCACCCGTTGCTCGGCTCGAAACCCTGACGCACTGCTTGGATAGTTTGGCCACAGGCCAGAATAGGAAGATTCGGCAGAAAAAATTATTATGTGTATTAATTTATCGCTGCAGCCACATATCCGTGCTGGCAGGCTTTGTACAGAGCTGTTCTACCATCGCCTGACTTTGAATCGCTTGTCCAGTCAATCTGCAGAGTTGGTAATTTTAGCAATTCCTTGATCGTCTGAACATCGTTAGACTCCACGGCTTTATGCAGATGTATCTCCGAATCTTCCTCGTTCATCCGAAGAAGCAGGAACACTATCGAACCCACTGCAGGCTCATTTAGAGATTAATGTCACTTTCATCTTTACGGCTTTAAGTCTTAAAATATCAATTAAATGTTAAAAAAGAAGGGACCTAAGGGGTAAACTATTTGGTAATGCAATTAATTAGACAGTTGTAGATGAAAATTATTTGAATTCGTGCCAAAATTGAAAAAATGCTGCTGTGCGAAATTTTTACGTAATTTTTTATGTAGAACATCTCGTTTTAACGGAATGCAGCAAATATTTCGAATAGGAAATGTTTAAATTCGATTAAATTTGCTTATAAACGTTGCGATAGCACTTTTTGTACAATTTTTCTACTTGTTTTATTAAGTATGAAAAATTTTATGGGTATTGACATAATTTCTAATGACTTTAGATTTATTTTTATTGACACTGATCCGAAAATGCGTATGTAGGTATGAATTATGAAAAAAAAACTAATTCTCATAACCAAAGAAGAAAAAAATTAAGCAGTAAATCTTAAAAGGTAGTCTAAAAACGTAAGCTTAAGATTTTAAAAGTTTACTATTCAAAAATTATAATAAAATACTATTCTGAAACTATGCTGAAATTACTATATTGCTGAAATGGTACCATTTTTAATTATCCTTTTGTTACAGATATTGCGATCATAACATTTAAACAGAGTATGAGTTACAAGCAAAATATTCATTTTTTCTGGATAAAGTGGATAAAAATTATGGATAAACAAGATTAAAATATGTAGCCCATGAATGAATAGTTTTTAAAGCAGCAACGTTTTAACTAATTTTTAAACAACAATTTGATCCTTTGTTACTGAAGTACACAAAGTCATCAGTTAAAGATTGCTTCTTGGAAATACAGTTCTCAGAGTCTCTTTGATGCTTAGGCGCTGCAGGTCTGGCTGGAAATTGCACGAAACGAAAATTAAGCAAATTAAATACGGTTAATAATTTGTTATCTTTTTGATTTTTTTAAAAAGCATAGTTTTTACAGTGCTTCTCAATTTACGACAGTCCTGATTTTTGCTATGATTAATATACTGTATAATGATGGGCAGTACTCGTTTTTATTACCTCATTACAGGAATTTAAATGTCTCTGTATGTTCATCAGACACTTATGTATAAAGAAAAAGTACTTTTAGACTTGTTTTTAGCGTCAATTCTTCTCAATGCATTTAATATTTTTTGTTTTTGTTCCTTATAACAACTCGAGCTAGCTACATAAAATACGAGTATTTTTCGACGAAAAAAATAAGTATAAAATATTAATGAATCAAAATTGAGTGCTAACTCCTGGGGACCATTTTGATTGCATATTGATGAAAATAAAATTGATAACGCTTTTAATTTTTATCTAAATTTAGAAATCATCTATAGAAAGCCACTCACACTCGTTGCCAGAAGCTCCACCGCCGATCTCAACGTCTCGTACTGGTCACAGATGACCCTCCGGTGACGGTGAATCAGTCGAACCAGCTGCTGCTGATCATTGCAGAATTCTAGCACCATCAGCAGTTCCTGAGCGTCTGAGTCCTGAGAATCAGTTGCCTCTTTAAACCAGTCGGCCGCGACGCCTTTGTCCATTTCGTCAGCTAGCAAATGAAGCGTTAAACACCTGAGCAGCGCATGGAAGTTCATGTAGTATTGCAACAAGTAGAAGCTATTCCCTGTAGGGAAGCATCGGCGAATAACTTTCGGCAAGAAGGCCAGTTTCGGTCTTTTATCAAGTCGGAGACCAAACTTGTAGAGAGAGTCGGTAGTGCCCTGACGACAGCCATCCGCCCATGATGTTGGACCGTTGCACGTACTGCAGTCAATACCCTTGCTAACTTCCCATTTCAGAGACTCGATGACAGCTTCTTTGGCCTCTATTTGCATCCCAAACTTGAGGTAGATCAACACTTTCAGACACTGTCGAGTTGTTCTGGCACAGTCGGGCAAATCTGATACTTTGCTCAGTAAATTTTCCCGGCTCTTGTCACTGCTTGGCAGAACATTCAATAGTCGCGATACTGCGTCGTAGACTTCGTAGTACTCCAGCTTAGCTCCAGAACGGTCGGGCAAGACTGCGCTGTCAAGAATCGGATGCAAGACGAATGGATGGAAGCGAATCAAGTTGTCGCATGGTCTTAGCATCTCAATGAACTGACGAATACTCGGCTCTAGATTATCCTTTAGTTCCTGGACAGCTTCTAAAATCATCTGACGATCGCTGTAGTTTCGCTTCAGGTATACAACGGCTTCGGGCAGGAAGAAGTGCATCATGCATTGGTTTCCGCTTGTCTCTTTCAGACGATTGATTAGAAACTGGAGGCCGTATCGAAGTAGCTCAATCATGTTGCTCTCGGTCCACATCAGATTCGGATCATTCAACATGTTGAAAAGTATAGTCTTGATGTGATAGGACTTTAGACCATTGACCTTTTTCGCCAGAATTCGCTTCAGAAAGTACTTGAGAGTAACATAGATCTGGCCTTGCACAGTCGTCAAGTGTCGTAGAAGGTACTTTTCTAGAAACGTGGTGCTTACCCGAAGCTGACTGTCCGAATCAAAATTCGAACTATTCGGGTCGGGCCGAGCCGCAGGTACCAAGTGGCAGGGAAAATTTGTTGGCACCGTGTTCAGCAACTCCATCATAACGGGTGGAAGATCCAATCTGTCATTCGACCTCAGCTTGGGATAGCAACAGCACCGATAAGCGTCAACCTTGTCCATGGCTGGCCGCAGGGGAGACCCACCGTAGGGCAAGGACGGATTGCTAGCTGTAAAGGATTATTTTTATTTCTTGATTGATTCTTAAGGGCGATACCAACTATACACGATTAGAAGCTTACCGAATCCGGTACAAATCACGTGACCATTCTCGTACGTCACATCCTCACCCAGTCGCTTAGCGTCGTCAGTACATTGACAAAAGCCTTTTAAGTGGAACACGCGTCCCGACAGGACAGTTGTGACGTCAATGTCCGAATCCGCTTCAATGTTGCCGTCAAGACAGCTGAAGCTGCCGCCCCACCCCTCAGCGAAGCTGCCAACAACGTAGCTCTGTTGTCTTAGCTGTCGGCCTTGGTTTGCTAGTTCTAGTCGATCTCTGAGCAGCTGCTCGAGATCGTCCACCAGAAGTGCTTGAACTTGAGCGCGTTCCCGATAAAATCCTGCACGCATTAGGGCGCTGTGCAGCTCTCTACTCAGATTAAGCGTATTCGAACCGTCTGGATTAGGCGAGGTTGATTCCCTGGAAAAAGTAATCGGAGCGGACATAGGCTAGATGTCTTGCTATAAAATAGCGTGATTATTTCTAGCACCAACTATCTTCGAAGAGACCAGCTAATTTCACTAATCCTGGTAAAATATGCGAGACAGACTTGCCTAACCAGCAGCATTTGGCTCGAACTTTGCTCGCGCGAAGTGTTAAATTTGGATAATTCATCCTTAAAATCTGACAAAATCTCCTTCACAGCTGGCATTGAAATTGTTCTGTGGATATCGCTGCAAGCATTTAGGCATTCCACAAAGGTGCCCGTGTGCCCAAAACAGCCGCTCACCAGAACAGCGGGCGCTATGATTACTGAAAGATCCTCAGAGTCGGTAAAGTCACGAATGTAGCTAATCAACTCGCAAATTGTTTCCGAACGTCCTGAAATAGCGGCTGACTGTAAAATGCTGGATGCAGAGTCTTCGTTGCTGAAAAGATCGGCACCCCTCAGAAGCAGGATTCGAACTGCTTGCGTCTGGCCAAAGTGAGCCGCCACGTGCATTGGCGACCAGCTAGGCAACTCTGCATCCCTTGACCGTTTTAAACGCTTTGCAGCGGACGGTCTGGGCCCATCTGAGCTGGCCTGGTTCGGCACTCGAGTAGTCAGTATCCTGCAGTCCACAAACCGTTTTAGCTGATTTAACTGGTTAGGGTCGGCGCCAGCTTTCAGCAGTTCCTCCAGTGACTGAAAATCAGCAATTATATGAAAAATTATTCTACCAATTAAATAGCTAGTGGCGTCATTTCTACAGAACCTTACTTTCAGGTGACCTCGTTGGCACACGTAGTGAGTCGGCGACCAATTAGTTTTGTCTGGAACGAATGGATCCGATGATCCAGCCGGCAGCAGCAGCCAGCGAATCACTTCGTCAAGGCCAATCTGGGCAGCCGCATTCAACGCGGTTCGTCCGTCAAAACGATGTCGAAATCTTAGCTCGGCGAAGTCGACGCCAGACTCTGCTAGCAGGCGAACAACCTCCACGCGGCCGTGCGAAGCGGCAATCCACACCGGATTGGTGCCCTTCTTAGCCGGGGCGTCCAGCTGCACAAGCCGATGAAAGAAAGACTCATATTAGTTGCACAAGTAAGTTAAAAATATTTTTATTTTTATTAGCGGTTTTAATGTATTTTCTATGCAGAAAACGCCGATGCCTACTGGATAGATTTAACTTTTAAAGGATTTATGAGCAATCCTTTGCTACAAGAACACTTCTAAGTTAGCGGCCAGTGTCTCGTTTGGTTTACGAACTGGTCCAGGGTTTGACACTTAAGTAAATATTATATTTATTATTGACAAAGCAATTTAAATGTGCGTTGGTTAAGTGTCTACCGAGTGAAAATTTAGCCTTACTTTTAAAATTAAATTTGGGGGACGCTGAGGCCCCTTTTTGGCAGAATGGCACCCTTAACCACTTGATAACATCCTGTGGGCATCCTGTGGACCAAGCAAGGCATGCGTTGCTTTCCGTCTACCCAGCTGAGATTGGAAGCCAATCAAAATTTAGGGGGAGTTATCATGGCCCCTCCAGCCCGTCAGGACTGAGCAGCTGTACACGACCATTTACGAGCTGCGCAGCTAGCTGCGGCTGTCCAGAGGGCTGTGCATTGTGTTGATAGATCGGGTGTATATAAAAGTAGGATTTACGGCTCGTATTGCTACGCTAGTAATCTTATCCTAAGCTAAGACCTCATCATATGCACCCCCAGGGCAAGGGAATACCTCATTTGTCACAGATACACGACAATTTTGCCTTTAAATACCCCCTTTAGTACCTTGGCTAAATCTGCTCTTACCTGAGCCAAGTTAGCCATGAGGGCGGCAGCAACCTCCCCGAATCCGTGCTTGCATGCCTGGTGCAAAGCCGTGCAGTTGTCTCGAGGGTCTGACCAGTCGATTATCAGCTCGGGATTTTTCAGAAGTTGGATAATTTCGTTCAAATTGCCAACCTCTGCGGCGTGAAGTAGCTGCTGTTCCTCACTTGGGCCTATTGCTGCCATCATTGGTCACACGGACAGAGTGAGCACTGAGGAGGGAACGGTTGTCTGCTTTATATTTACGGGCTCGTATATAAGAGCGGCAATCTATTGTAATCAGACGAACAGAAACCGTGAAAATGCATTTGAATTAAAAAAGGGAACTTGCCTTCTAGCTACGTACAGAAATTACGCGTTGCTGTACGCTAAGCTCTTACTATATGGTATTTTGCTTGATGTACGGTTAGGCTATTGCAGATAAGCAGTGGAAATCTTAGTACCTTCTCACTCGGTTGATTGTAAACAAGCATTAAAAAGTTAAAATGGCTATCTAAAAGCGAATACTTCACAAAAAGAAACTAATCTTTTCGACAATTTTCTTAAACAGCAGATGTCTCAAACTACTTATAGTCAATGGCTTTATTTTTTAATTGATGGCCTCCGTCCTTTTAGTTATTCGCATAGCACATGCTCCCATTGTTTCCAGCTGGGGGTACGAGTATATAGGGGGCAGACATTTTATGTTTAAATCCAGCTTTCCGAATGAATTGGACAGACCACGCTGAGTACACAGTGCATAGAAAATAAAGTTTAATACTATTGTAAGCTTGTGTAAGCTAAGTTAAGCCATAGAATTCTAGAGATCTTACTGGAAGTGAAGGCTTTTTTAACAGGGGGCTGAAAGCGTACACTAGCGGGCCGACTATTCTGGGCCGGAATTTTTTTCTGATGCCCCAAAATTCATGGGACGAAAACGGAAAATGGTCAAAAATAAAAAACCTTGTGCCCGTGTCCCAACTGTCCATATCAAACGAAATAATCAGAACTGGTCACTTATTGTATGTACACGAAACCTTTATTTGGAAATGCTTTTGGGCTCTGAAGAAGAAAAATGGTGGGGAGAGCGTACGTATTCAATGAAACATAGGTTTTTTACGTGCAGTAACGTGCTACGCTTTGTACGCTGACAAGGCAAGCATGCATGAATGTACATTAAAAGCTTTTAAGGAGAGTCTTGATTTTCTAGCAAAAAGCTGTATAGGAGTATTGTCTAGTGCTCTGTTCTACAAGAGAAATGTCTTTCTAGTTTCTGAATGAGCATTGATAATGGGTTATAAATGTGCTGCCGTCAAATGCAATTCTGGCTACGTAACGAAAAATCCCAGTTCTACTCCGGAAGCAGATAAAAGAATATCTTTTCACGCATTTCCTCTGCACGATGCACAACTTCTTCAAGAATGGCTGCGGCGGATCCGAAGACAGGACTACACTCCAACAGAACAGTCAAGATTGTGTTCCCTGCACTTCACGGATGCTGACTTCATCGAGTCATCGCAGGACTCTAATCCTCGTAGAAAGCGCAAAAGAGACGACGAGGCACTTAACAGGCGCAGGCTTAAAAAAGATGCCGTTCCAACTAAATTTTGCCAGTTACCTGAGCGACTCCAGCCAGCTGCTCCAAAACTTCCAACTGTGACAACAACAGCAGAGCAGAGACTCCAGAACGAGCAAAACCGAACTGAAGTTGAGGCTGCTGAGTTTCTGGCTCAAGACGAGATTGCCTCATTAGCCGAAATTCAAGCCCAGCTTGAAAACAATGTAATTCCTGCCGGCTTCTTACTAATAAATAAAGTGAGCTCAATTACATTTTGTTTTGTTGATGTGGACAATACAGAAGTTCCCCAGCTAATATGCTCCTTGCAAATCCACGGTGACATGACTGTGTCTGTAAGTTTTAAGGGACGAATGGTGCCGAAGAAGAGATTCGAGCAATTTTTGGATTGCGGCAAGGTTCGCCTCTTTTCACAGGTCCAAAATTTGCTTGCCCTTATTAAATCATGGATAGCTGAGAGTGACTGCGAGGAGAGTACAAAATTAATTGAGGATGCAATCAACAGCCTGACAAAATGGATCGAGGATTGCGCAGACACTGCTGAGCCGCTTTATCATCAACGAATTCTGTTTATTACAGAACAACTGAAGTTGTCTTGCCTCAAGAAACAGTCGCTGAGGTATTCTCCTGACTTGATCGTGTTTGCGATGATTTTGAAGTCGACAAGCACAGCATGCTATCAGGCACTGTTGGACCAAGAGGTGCTCGTTCTGCCATCGGTGCGACGGCTAACTTCAATCACCAGTCCTCTCACGGTTAACTCTGGCGTCTCTGATGAGAAATATCTACATCTAAGAACTCAGGATATTTCTGTCCTGGAGTGCAACGTAAATTTAATCATTGACGAGATCCATCTCAACAGAAGAATAGAATACTCAGCAGGAAAGATTCTAGGCATGCAGGAATCCTCTGCAGCATCTACCATGCTATGTTTCATGGTCAAGTCCATCGCTGGCAAGTTCCATGACGTTGTTGCACTTTTTCCTCTGAGCAAATTGACCGCAGAAATATTGCATGAGCACTATAAGAGCGTCATGGTAATGCTTCAGCGCACAAACCTCAATGTCGTTGCCATCCTAGTCGATAACCATTCAGCCAATCGGGCATTCTTCATCCATAAGCTGTGCGGCGGCGTCCTTCAAACATGGATTCCTCATCCTCATTGTGCAGACAAGAAGATTTTCCTGCTGTTTGATCCTACTCACACAATAAAAAATGTGTACAACAACTTCCAAAAAAGACAAGTTTTCGAGCTTCCAAACTTGGACAGTCAGTTCTTTGCAAGCGACGTAAAGTTGAAAAACGGCGGCGACTTCGCCAGCTATTTGAGATGGAGAAAGACAAGCCTTTGAAACTGGCACCCAAGCTTAACTCAAGTGTAATGGATCCAAAGAGCATTCAGAAGACGTCACCTAAGCTTGCACTTGTAGTGTTCTCTGAATCAACTGCAAGCGCTCTTGTGTACTACTCGTATTCCGAAAACCAAAATAAGGGTTTTCACGAAACTGCTGCTTTCGTAACTGCGTTCACAAAGCTATGGCAAGCCCTGAATGTAAAGACAAGCACGATAGGCAAGCGCAAGAGAAGTTGCTGCAGGGATCCCATTAGATCAGACATGGACTGGAAGCTGGATTATTTGTCAAGCGTGGCGGACTACTTGTTGAAGTGGAAGGAGTGCCGTAGCCGAGGGCTTAGCGACGAGACATTTTTGGCCCTAGGCCATACCATCGCTGCGTTGGTACAGATGTCAAGGTACCTGCTAAACAGTTTGATGTTTGAGTACGTTCTACTCGGTGCTCTGCAATCTGATCCACTGGAAGGTAGATTTGGATGGTATCGTCATCGCAAAGGCCTTAACTACTACGTGTCTTGCAAGGACGTCTTAGATGCAGAGAAAGCCATTCGATCCGTGTCATTATTGCAATTCAGTGGTATCGCACCACGTGCTATTCAGGCCCTTTCAGGCAACATGGACAGCGAGAGTCTGGCCAAGCTGGCAGAAGAGATCGCGAGTCAAGTGAATCTGAATGGGAATATTGAAACAGCTGATGCTAATGTCATCTATTACGTGGTAGGAAAGTTTGTCCGATCAATAACAGCTCAAAGGGCTTGTAATTCCTGCAATGAGCTTCTGCTATCTGTGCGAAGTGAGGTCGCCGCCGATGCATCGCCGTCAGTCTTTCTGCGGCAGATTAACCGAGGAGGATTGACTGAGCCTTCTAGCCTCGCCTTTACGGCCTGTCAGGCAGCCTGGGAAATCATTTCCCAATTGCAAGCCTGTCCGCAGTTTTTGAATTCCAAACATCGGCACGTCACCCTGTTTGATGCGATTTGTTCAGAAGTTTTCGAACGCCTCCCAAACCTGCGGTTTCAAACACACTGTGAGCATCAGCACTCAATTCTTCAGCCGTTGTGCCGCAAGGTTTTTAATGCTGCTGCGAAAAATTGGGTCCGCCGTCTCTCAACAGCAGAATCTGAAGCTCCATCGGCCAGAAAAACTGCGAAGTTCCTCAAATGAGCAATCGCGAAGTTGTAAGTTAGACTAATATTTCTCAAGAATGCCTTCCAGTCATGCGTCTGTATTTTTACTTGAACTTATTAATTTTTTATTTGCTTTGTAGCATGTTATTGAATTTTTCTCCGTTAGGCAATTTTAATCACTGCGGCAGCAACTGAATTAATATTTTTTCTGTTTGGACAAGCAATTTAAGTCGGCCCGCTAGTGTACGCCCCCCAAAAAAGTCTTCACTTCCAGTAAGATCAGTAAGAATTCTATGGTTAAGCCAAGTAGGTTTGAATTAGACGAGATTGTACCAGTCGGCAGTCCAAGGTTGATGCTGTTTTTTAAAAAATATTGCACTTATCATGGAGGTAAAATTTACTACTGGGTAAAAAATTGCATGCAGAAGAGATCTACCAGGTCCAAAGCGCGTGCGAGCGTATGCTACTCTTTAACGCTTGAAAATATCATGAAAGTATAGCTCCTATGTCATAAATATGTAGCTATTTCACTATTATTCCTAAAAAAATAGAAACGAAAAAGAAAATTAAAAAGAAATAAGTAAACGGCTGTCTATGCGAATTAAAATCTAGGCAACCAGTCAAAAGGCGACTATTGTGACTGTATAAACGTGTGAAACTCGTGTTGTCAGTTTAATATCATTTTTTCTGTACCGTTTAAATAGGCGATTTCGAACAACATACGTGCTAAAATGTCACCGAAAATCCGAAAATGATTGGACCACTGGTGTAGCGACTGCTTACTTGGCTGGAAATACTAAACACTAAGAATCGATTAACCTACTGGGTATAATACTCGTACTCATTACTCTAAGGACCTCTGAGAGCCATTTGTATAGGGACGTTACAGTAGAAATTTGATCGACGTGTGACGATGTTGTTAATTCAAAGTTAAGCGTAAAATTCTAAAAAATACTTCTAATTACTTTTTACTCTACTTACCTATTATTATGCAGTCCTACATTTGGACAGTATACACATTTGTCGTAATTTTGTTATAATAATTGCTGTTGTTAGTATATATAAGTTGAATTTGAATTCGTTTCTGGTATGACGTTTGTTGGCCCAACGCGCGTGACTCTTCTGATTGGCCAGTTTCTACGCTCAATTAATAAAGGACGAAATACTCGTGCTAGCTCGCATCAAATCGCATTCCGTGTTAATTGCTACTGCTACACCACGCCGATGCACGTATAATTTGTCACAGACGTATAGTTTTAGAAAACCTCAATTTACTCGAAAATTTTGATCAGTACGAAAGATGCCAAAAATAATTTTTGAAAATATCTAAACAAAAAGTTGAAAGAGTTTGCAAAATGTTCTGGAAAGACAACTTAGGGGATAATCCTTACCTACTACCTGCCTACCTAAAGTGTCGGGTTGATGAATAACTTTTAGCAGGTGAAATTTCGGTCAACTTTTACTGTGTTATCGTTGAACTGGGTTAATGCTAATGGCTATCGTAGAAAATGTACGCGGCATAGTGGATTCCGTTGCTCTATGAATTCGGTGATAAGAGATTTTTGTCTGTCCAACTCTGAGTCATTTAAACTTTGAACTCGTGCCTTCAAAAATACTTTTCAAGTAGCGAAAATTGAAACAAATAACCAGAATCTTTGTTTTTTTCCATTTACTGTCAGTACATGGTCCGGAGGCGTATGTGGCTTCTGTTTTTTTCGGCCGCTTGAGTTCTCAGGTCTGAAGCGGCTCGACCATGGATGTTTTCTGATCTTACATTAAGATATCGTGGATCTGAGACCCAGGCCTATGCTTAGGTTAGCTTCCAATGGGGTCTGTCATAAGGCGTCTGTAAAGGTACTTCAAGACAGGAGACGTCGAGACAGGGGTTCCACCTGTAATTTCCAGGATCTTAATTGCATAACCGAATCCGGGACTCCTCGTGCTAAGGGTGCTGTAGGGATCTCGGCACCGCAACGCCTGATGGATAAACAGCCTGATGCCCTTTGTAGCGGTGGTCTCCAAGTAGTGGGTCAGGACTTGATTACCGAGAGTAGTATAGAATGAAGGTGAACTCTGTAGAATTCCTTCATAAATAGCGGCTTCGTACTGAATGGCATACTAACAGTAGCTAGGTGCAGATGGATCGAGGTCGGAGTTTATATTACAAAGTCGAGGAATGGATGGATGCATCACTATTTTGAATAAAAATATCGACGATAGCATTGATTTTTCGTATATTTTACTGTTCAACAGTTTAAAATATCACCAAACTAAACTAATAATAATTTCTAATTGTTTATTTCTAATTGTTTATTTCTAATTGGCAAATAAAGTAGGTTACAAATTTTCTAATTTTGAACTACTAACAACAGTAGGAACGAATAGAAACGTGTAAAACATTAGTCAAAATAAAGTTTGTTATAAAATCAATCTTCCTTCCTGAATAAAAAAGTCCCAGAGAGCAAATCTTCGAGAAATATTTTTGTAAATTAAACAATACAGGGATAAAATGTCAAGACAGGGGGTTCCACCAGTAAGTGGGTGAGGACTAGACTACCGAGAGTAGTATAGAATGAAGTTCAACTCCCACGTAATCAGTACGTGATAATAGCTATTTTTAGAGTATGCACCACTTACTGTTAGTAATGTGGGTGGCTTCAGATAGGGACTTGCGCAATAAAAGCGCCTGGTTAGGTTAAACAATAGAATTTGATTATATTATCATTCGGGAAAAATAGCGGCTTCGTACTAAATGGCATACTAACAGTAGCTAGGTGCAGATGGAGGTCGGAGTTTATATTACAAAATCGAAGAATGCCTGGATGCATCTGTTACTTTGGGAGATTGAAGGAGTCAAGCCAATTGTTATTTCAGACTAGCCTCTAGCTAGCAATTCATTTGTGCTCCAGTTGAGCTTTTTTATTAGCGTGCTTAAGGTATATTTAATGTTGAGCATCTCTGCTCGTATAAATGAAACTGTATCACTAGGCACGGTTTGGCCATAGACCATTGCACAGAGGAATTGAGCGTCTAATTAACTAAGAGATAGCTAACACTCCTCCCCTGTAGTCTTGTCACAGTACATGTACGAGAATTCGCACAATCAGTTAAGTGCCATCAGGTCTTCCCATTGTAGAATAATGAAGCCTGTCTGGAGCTTTTCGCGTGCGCTTGCTGGGATGACCTGTCCCTAGCTGTCTTGCTTCCGTAGTCGTTTTGTCGTCAGTTGGATCGGCAGCATCTCTGGGAACATTCGTCTGACGTGATTCGGTCGCAGAATTCTCTGATGGAATCCTTGGCTTGGTCTGCTCCAAATGATATCGACCGCATGTGCCGTCGTCGAGTTGCACTCCCACGATCGCCTTACCTTCTCTCGCGACGACCTCGCCAGGTTTCCACTTCTCCATTTCGTGCTTGTAGGTCTTCACCCACACCGGTTCCTTTGCCAAGGACAGGGTTGCCGTACGCAATAGATGTCCTCTCATCAGCTCCGCGGGTGCCTTGCCTGTCGTTGAGTGACGCGAGTTCCTGTATTGTAGCAGAAAACGGTCCACACTGGTCTGAAGATCGTCGTCCGTTCCGCATGCTCTTACATGGTTCTTCAGGTCTCTGACAAATCTTTCGGCCAGTCCGTTTGATCGAGGGTGGTACGGAGGCGTAAGCACGTGTCTGCAGCCGACTCCCTTCAGCCATCCTTCCATCTCTGCAGAAGTGAATTGTGGTCCGTTGTCCGTGACTAAGGTTGCTGGGACTCCCTCTTGCGAGAATGTTCTTCGAAACCGCCGGATAGTTTCTGCCGATGTAGTTGACTGTGCAACGTGTACTTCGGCCCACTTGCTATAGGCATCGACGAGTACAAGTAAGTACTTGTCTCCCTTGAATGGTCCTGCGTAATCAGCATGCACTCTTGACCACTTTTCATTCTCCTCCGGCCATGAAGTCCATTGAATTGTTGACCCATGGTCCTTGTTCGCCTGGCAGGCAGGGCATCGCTTTGCGTGCAGTGTCACATCTGAGTCTATGCCTGGCCACCAGACGCACTGCCTGGCGATGGACTTCATTTTGTCTGCACCGACATGGCCCTCGTGAATTAGTTGTAGCACCCTCTGACGCTCGTCCTTCGGAATCAGAAGTCGCAAGCCTCTGTATAAAACACCATGTTCAATTACTAATTCATCTCGAAATCGTGCGTATGTGGGCAGTTTCCGAATCCCTCGTGCTGTCCAGCCGTGCTTGACAAGTGGAAAAAGCTGTCGCAACTCTTTATCCATCATGGATTTGCACCTGAGCTGCTCCTTGTTGATCGGAATATCGAGCAGGCTGTCCTGTATAGAGCTGACATCGAACTGCTCGTACTCCGCAACGCTGTTGTTTAATCGAGATAGGGCATCGGCAACCGGGATGTCTTCAGATCGTTTGCATTCAATGATGTAGTCGTATTCCATGAGAGTAATCGCCCACCGTTGTAGCCTAGCCGCGGCAACTGTGGACAGCGCCTTTCCAGGGTCAAACAGAAACTTGAGCGGGTGGTGATCTGTTTTGAGCACAAACTTGCGTCCCAGTAAATACTTATGAAGACGTTTTACAGCCCAGATAATTGCGAGAGCTTCCCTCTCGATTTGAGCGTAGTTGCGCTCCGCTCGCGTTAGTGTCTTCGAGATAAACAGAACAGGTCCTGACGACTGCTCCAGCACAGCACCTAGTCCAACTGGTGAAGCGTCAGTAGTAAGTATAGCCATGTCAGCTGGGTCAAACGGCTTGAGTAGTCCTGCATGGTATAGTTTGTCCTTGATGGCATTGAAAGCGCAGCGTTCCTGCCTTCCCCATGCCCAGGGCACGCCTGACCTCGTAAGATTGGTCAGCGGCTCCTTCAACGTAGCCAGATTTGGAACGCATCGACCGTAAAAATCAACAATTCCAATAAATGCTTGAAGCTGTTTTAGATCAGTAGGCTCTTTCAGTCCGGCAATCGCTTCTGTTTTCTCCTTTAAGGGTCGAATGCCGTCTGCACTGATTTCAAAACCCAGGAATTTAATTGACGGTGTATTCACCACGCACTTGTCCATATTTATTTGCAGTCCGTTCTCCCTGATAATTTTCAACACGTTGTTAAGCCGCTCATCGTGAATTGCCTGATTCTCTCCCCAGATAAGAATGTCATCTTGGTAGGACACCACGCCTTCGAGGTTTAGCAGGAGCTTGTCCATGTACGATTGGAAAATTGCTGGTGCCTGCTTAACACCGTAAGCGAGAGCGGTCGGGCGGTATAGGCCAAAAGGAGTACTCCAGGTCTGCATAAGACTGGTCTCTGTGTCGACTGGCACTTGCAGATAGGCATTAGTGAGGTCTAGTGTTGAAAATCTCCTGGCTCGCCCTAGCCTGGACATTACTTTGTCAATCGAAGGTGTAGTCGATACCATGTCCTTTAGAACCGGGTTAAGCGTTACCTTGTAATCACCACAAATTCTGATCTTACCGGATTGCTTTCTGACACAGACTATTGGAGTGGCCCATTCACTCGATTGCACTTTCTCCAGTAGGCCATCGGACTCCATTCTCTTGAGTTCGCTCTTTACGTCCTCCAGGATTCCGTATGGAATTTGTCTGGGCTTGCAGAAAACTGGTTTTGCTCCCGGCTTGACTGTTAACGACACCTTGACTCCATCAACCGGACACATAGAAGATTGAGCTGTTCCTTTGCTTGTGCTGAAATTTCCTCCTCGGGCTATGGTTGTGTACAGCTCCGGCTCTAACACTGAAATCCAGTCCAGTCCGTAAATCGGCTCCGCATCTGGATGGTCTACGACAAATAAAGGTAAATTAGCGAAGTTTCCACCTTGCTCCACTCTGACTGTTAGTTCTCCTAGGACGCGCACCGGGTCGCCTTGGTAGGCTGTGAACCTTCGGGCAGTGGACTTAAGCTCGGGCTTTTCCAGGAAGCTTTGATATACCTTTAGCGGTACAAATGATGATACTGATCCCGTGTCCAAAATCATATGGAGATTGACTCCGTTTACGACCAATAGCCTGGTTATTCGGTGTCCGCCTAAACTTTCTTTGTTCTCACTGTTCACTGAGAAGATTCGATCGAGTGTACCTTCCGATTTAGGTGGTGGGTTTTCTTTGGGCTCGATTGCTCTCACCTTGTCCGTCCTCCATGATCCTTGATTTGGTCTCGCAGTGTTTGATTTGCACACGGCTTTAAGATGACCAGCTTTGCCACAGGTCAAACACGTTTTTGAACGATGCTGGCAGACATCCTTGCGATGTCCGTCTTTACCACAACAAAAGCATTTGATTTGATCACCTTGGCTCCGTTGATTCCACTTGCTGTTGGACTGATGGGCCTTGGGATCCTTTGGTCGTGTGTCTGGTTTACGCTTTGGGGTCACCTTGCAGTTATTGATCATCAGGACATCGCTCCCTTTCATCTGCTTTTCACCGCGCGCGACGGCTTCACAGGCACTGGCCACAGCCTTCACCTTCTCCAGTGTGAGATCCTTGAGTTTTTCCGTTAGGAGCTTCCTTACGATATCCTTGTTGGCCAGGCCAAACACGAACTGGTCGCGCAGTCTTTCATTTAGGTCGGTGAATTCACAGTTCTCTGCGGCCTGACGAAGCTTCCTAGCGAAAGCGGACGAGTCTTCTCCATCTTCTTGCTTTAGGTGGTGGAATGTGTACCTGTAAGCCAGTCCTGACTTTGTCGCTTGCGTGTCCTTTTCAAGCAGTTCCTTCAGCTCCTCGAATGTCTTATCTTCCGGTTTGTCCGGAAGTGACGCGTCGGCAATCAGGTTAAACGCTTTCTTTCCAAGTTGTGCGATGAATGCGTACTTCAACACGTCCTCCCCCCACTTGTTGACTTTGGCAATCGCCTCGAATCGTTGAAGCCATCGGCTCACTTCGGCCGGCGCATCTGTCTCCAGGGGTTCGATCGGAATCGTCGCCAGTGTTACTTTGGGAGATTGAAGGAGTCAAGCCAATTGTTATTTCAGACTAGCCTCTAGCTAGCAATTCATTTGTGCTCCAGTTGAGCTTTTTTATTAGCGTGCTTAAGGTATATTTAATGTTGAGCATCTCTGCTCGTAAAAATGAAACTGTATCACTAGGCACGGTTTGGCCATAGACCATTGCACAGAGGAATTGAGCGTCTAATTAACTAAGAGATAGCTAACAGCATCACTATTTTGAATAAAAATACCGACGGTAGCATTGATTTTTCGTATATTTTACTGTTCAACAGTTTAAAATATCACCAAACAAATTTTCTAATTTTGAACTACTAACAACAGTAGGAACGAATAGAAACGTATAAAACATTAGTCAAAATAAAGTCTGTTATAAAATCAATCTTCATTCCTGAATAAAAAGGTCCCGGAGAGCAAATCTTCGAGAAATATTTTTGTAAATTAAACAATACTGGGATAAAATGTGATAAAAAATCGTTAAAAATAGCTTGTCTACCGATATTAATAGTTAAAAAAACAGTATTATAAACTAATTCGCATTCAGAGCACCTCACAGACTCTTATGCAGCATTGAATATGACATGCATAAAGATCACTTCAGTGGAATAATCACACAAATCCTCTTTGATGCTACTTTGTAGCTTACGAGTACATCAGCCGTGGATTCTCCCCCCCCCCCTAAATTTTAGTTGCGATTTGGACAGACATACTATGTGGACTCAGACTCAGATGCTACAGACATGGCAGACAATCACAAGAACATACTCGAACACAAAGACAGACAGACAGACGGATGGACTTTGGTTAGATAGACTTCCCCCAGTGAACATAATTTGTAAGATATAGCAGAACATTTACAACTATAACACGTGAATTTCACTCTGCAAAACCTAATAAACTAATACTAATAATAACAATAAAAATAATAACAACAAACGTGTCACAATGAGTGAAACTTCTAGTTTCAATTAGGCAAAAAGCCATTTAGAGCTAAGTCTAAAAACTGGAATAAATATTGAATAAAAAATTACGCGTCCAATAAAAAACTTAAAGCAAATATGCAATAAGCCATAAAGCTAAGCTTTTAAAACTAAAAAAATCTGACTTTACTACTTATGAATAAAAAAATCGTGTACACAGATGTGCTAAAGCTCGAAAGCCCGACCTGGGGCTTTGCAAAATTGATATAATTTTCATAGTGGCTAACTGCTTTTAACACTATTTTTTCTTTAGTCTAGTGTGCTAAAAATGACACTAGAGTAAAAACACTGCAAAAATACGATAGTAAGATGGGTTCTAGGATGGAGTTCTGGCTTTCTTAAAACTTTGCGGAGCAAGCAAGAGTACAAAAACTAACTTTGCGTGGGCTGCCCCAATTCTCTATCACCCGTTGCTCGGCTCGAAACCCTGACGCACTGCTTGGATAGTTTGGCCACAGGCCAGAATAGGAAGATTCGGCTGAAAAATTTTTCATGTGCATTAATTTATTAGGCTACTAATAGTAACAACATTGTGAAAATTAGACTTTGCTGAAATTTGATTTGTAGACTAACTCAATGATGCTATAGACACTTACATTCCGTGAAAGTATCTCTAAAACGGCATCAAGCGTCTCGTACAGGTCGCAGATCACACGTCGGTGCTCCTGAATCAGACGAACCAGTAGCGCCTCGTCATTGCAGAACTTCAGCACTGTAAGCAGCTCTTGAGCGTCCGATTCTGGAGAGTCCACAACTTCAACGAACCAGCTCGCCGCAAGTTCGCTATCCATTTCGTCGCCAAGAACATGTAGCGTGAGGCATCTGAGCAGTGCGTGGAAGTTCAAATAGTACTGGTGCATGTAGTAGCTGATTCCGCACGGAAACCATTTACTGATGGGGTGCGGAAGGAAGTCCAGCGCTGGTCGACGGTCCAGGCGCAATCCGAACTTGTACAGCGTGTCAGAGCTCTGCAGGTAGGGGCCGTTCGCCTGAAAGTCATAGTCAATAGGACAGCCCTTACTGACTGTCCAGCTCAAGGACTCGCGAACGGAAGCCTTGGCCTCGTCCATCAAGTCGAACTTCAGGTACACCAGCACTTTCAGACACTGTGCAGTTGTTTTGGCGCAGTCAGGAAAAAGCGAGATTCTCCATAAGAAGTCATCTATGCTTGAATCGCCCGTTGAAAACATTTTCAGTAGCTTCGCAACCGCATCGTACACCTCGTATGGCTCGTACTGCGACCGAGCTGGGTCATCGTACAGCTCAATGCTACCAAGAGCCGGGTGAAGGAGCAGAGGGTGGAAGCGCATCAGGCTGTCTCTGCAAGGTTTGAGACCCTCCATGAAACTCAGAAGAGTCTCGTCCAGATTGTTCCGAACATCTTCCAGAGCTTCCTTGACCTTTTTTCTTTCCACTTCTGTCCAGGCGTGAGAGTTTCCAACTGTGTTTCGCTTGAGGTACACGATTGCGTCAGGCAGAAAGAAGTGCGGCATGCTGTCGTTTCTATCGGTTTTATTCAGCCAGTCGAGCAGTCTCTGAAGCCCGTCCTTGACCAGTTTCACAAGTTCTGACTCAGTCCACTCGTCAGTAGGAATCTCATCCAGCATGTAGAACAAGATAGTTTTGATGTGGTAGGACTTCAAGCCCTTGACTTTAGCCTCGAGAACACGCTTCAGTAGGTACTTCAGGATCACATAGACCTGTCCCTGGACAGTAGTCAGGCTTCTCAGAGTGAGTCTCTCCAGTATCGTAGTGCTAAGACGAAGGCGGCAAACTTCTGTGTCGGGAGTCGATTCTCGTGATTGTTCCTCTCTTGGCTGCATTGCAGGAACGAGATGGGAGGTGTTGTTTGTTGCATCGCGAAGCTTTACCAACACAGCTTCCGGAAACTTGGACTTATGCTTCGCCTCCAAAGGCTTCAGAGGAGGATAGCAGCAACACTGAAACGCATCGACTCTGTCCACGGCAGGCCTCAGGGACGACGGACCGTACGGCAGTGTTGGATTGCCGGCTGTTGTTGAGACGTTGTTGAATAAATTTTAAGGATGAAATAGCAATATATGAAAATAAAACACAAAATGAAGTCAAAACACATACGGAATCCAGGGACAGTAATATGTCCTTTTTCATAGGTCGCCACTACGCCAAGTTTTCGTTGCTCCTCGCTGCAGGTGCAGTAGTTTTGCAGGTGGAAAAGCCTATCGAATCGAACGCTCGTGACGTCAATGTCTGAGTCAGCTTCGATGTTGCCGTCGAGGCAGGAAAAGCTTCCGCCCCAACCCTCCGAGTAGCTTCCGACGACGCATGCCTTCCGATGACTTAGACTGTTGCTAGCGGATGGATTGTTCGGATTGGACAGTCGGTTCTGAATGAGCAGCTCTAGCTCATCGGCCAGGGCGATTTGAACGGCCGCACGGCTCTCGTTAAAGCCAGCGTTGCAGAGAGATTCGTAGAGCCTGTTGCTGAGCTCGTTAAGTTCATTTTCCCTTCTGTGTGTAGTTTAAGAGTAGACAAGAGTCATTGTATAAATATTTCTATCATACACGCACCACATAGCTTTAGGTTGATTCGGCTAAAGAAAGAAAAAAATTTAGTTACCTTGGCACCATACCCTGATTCGGTGCTTCCGATACTAGTCGCCTAATCTCGGCTAGATTAGCTCCGAACGTCCCTAGAATACGATTCACCCTGTTCTGAGACGAGTCGAGATCGCCGATGGCCGTCAGGCACTTTAGAAACGCGTCCGCGTGTCCGAGACAGCAGCTCGATGCCACAGCCGGAGTGATGACTCGCGACAGCTCGTCTTCCCGAACTGTCGCTTTTATTTTATCAAGCAGAAAGGCGACTGTCTCGGACCGTCCAGTCAGAGCCGCCGTCTGCAGAGCGTTCGCTGCGGAATCTCTAGAGGCAAGCAGATCGGCACGGGCTTCGAGAAGCTTCTGCATCGCCACGGTCTGACCGTAGTGAGCGGCCACATGGAGCGGCGACCAGCAAGGAATCTCGGTTGGTGAATCCGCGTGGGGGTCTTGGTCACGGGGTGTCAAGATCCGACAGTCGACAAACTTTTGTAATGGGATCGACGCGTTCAGATCAGCTCCTGAGTCTCGAAGCTTTATGAGGCACTAAAAGAGTTTTTCAAAACATTTTTTTGTAAGATTTACACTCAGCATGCAGCGTAGCCTAAGTTTTTAGCGCAGTGTCTTTTATTGTAAGTAAAGTTTGCTGTTGCTGATCAATCCTGACCGGCTTGGGTTGCGGGACTGAAAACCCTCCCTAAATTTTCCCCATGGCACACTGGTGCACCTAACTCCCTGCGCTTCATCTATCTAGGAAAGTAATTAAGGGAATCAGTTTAGCAACAAAAAATCACTTATGTTCACTAGAGCAAGTACGTCGCTTTATCGATCCATAACTATAAGAACCTGCAGTGTATACACCAAAGTGCCATACCTTCTGCCAGTTTTCTTTCTAAAGTCTACTAAATTTCATGTCAATAATGGAATCTCGTATTTCTAACATCGATGTAGCCTCGCTGGCAGACGATGTGAACTGGTGACCAGCCGTTGCAGTCGGGGTGCATGGCAGCTGCCATGTCCTCTCTATTCACGCCTCTCAGGAGCCAGTGCATCGCGTCGGCCAGGTTGATGTGGGCCGCCGCGTTCAGTGGGCTTCGCTGGTCGATATTGCGGATGTACTTCGGATCGGCCGGATTGAAGCCTTCGAACTCTTTGACTAAGAAGCGGATAATGTCGACGCGACCATGGGCCGCTGCGATGTACAGAGGACTGGTTCCGCTGTTCCCGGCTACTTCGAGCTGCATGGAGAATTTAATAGGCACTTGTACTTATCTTGACTGATTTACTAGTTCATGACTGGATATATGAGAGACAGAGGGACTAATGGATTAAATGATTGAGTTAGTGAGTTGGTAAGTGGGCGAGTGATTAAGTGATGGTGCAATTAACTGAGCGTATGCGTACGGGTATGTGTTTGTGTGTTTGTGTGGATTCAGTCGTAATATTTTCCTATCTGTTAATGCTGCTTTAATTATTAAAATTTAGTGTCTAAACGGCATAAAAAGAGGAGTTACATGTACCTTAGCTCCGTGTCGAATAAGGAGCTTGGCCATCTCAGTGAAGCCATGCTCACAAGCCCGGTGCAACGCGGTGCATCCGTCACGTTGGTCTGGCTGGTCTATCCGCAGATCCCGATTCTGCAACAGCGCCGTCATCTGGTCTATTTTGTTAGTGCTTGCCGCGTCAAATAACCTTTTGCATAAATCATCGGGCCCATTGTCAGCCATTCCTAGGTGCTGGCGTTAGAAGATCCCGCTCCAACTCAGAGCGTCCAGCAAAGGTCTTTGTCTTTGACAAAAATCATGAAATTCATCGAATTCTACTGCATCTTTTATACTGTTTGGTAATAATTCGTACCCCTTACTAAGTTCTTCTTTCCAAAAAGTTCTCTACCTTTTTGTTATTCTTTCCATATAATAGTATTAGCATACGAATGCTATGCATAATAATGCGTCTAAGTAAGAGTTGAGTTCGCTCTTAAGACTGGAATTAACTGGTACTGGCGTTGTTTTCATTGTATGCCTCTCAGACATCGGACGACCACTTAATGGTGCGCCAGAACTCTAATTGGAGTTTTTTAACTATTCACTTTAGATTGTACTTTAGACCACTATTCTAGACTTGGCGTAATCGTCTTATTTTGAGTAGCTTATATAGCTACTTAGTATTTTTCTTGAGATTAATGGTTGCTTTGGGCTCATATCAAACAGGTTTACCCTAAAGGCTTAACTCGACTTTTGGTTTTTCAACCAAAATTTTATCATTTATTTTAAGCTAAAAACCGACGACTTCCAGATCGAGATAACGCTATGTGTATGAGCGAAATTTTCTACTTGCGCAGTATGTTTCCGAAAATTTTTCTTTTATTTTGAATATGATTTTGCCGACAGGAATTCTCCGTAATAAAAACACATCGTTTATTCATCAAAGTTTTCATTAAAGACTTTGCCCTTTTGTAATATTAGTCAAATCCATAAGTAATGTATACTGTATCTCTGAGCTAATTAATTTGCTCTGTCTATCTAAACTATAACGACCTACTGATGTAGATAGTTATTAATCTGTCATTTCTTACTGTACGCCTTTAATTTTTATTGGTAGTAAGCATTCAACTCCCAGTATGTTTGTCACCCGTCACCAGGTGGACTGTTTCATTCTCGTCACATGACGACTCGCAGCAGTTCTATTTTCAATGTGCGCATCATTACTTTGACAGCCAGCTATTTTTCTTGACAGATTTGAGTTAAATAGCTGAGTGCCAATTATTTGCATTGGTTGAGTATGGTTTGTAGAGAGTAGCTAGTAACTGCGCCTTCTATAATTATGCTTTATCGTATGAGTTAGTACTGGAAACCAGCAAGTACCTGTGGCTGTTTTTTTATTGTTCGGCTGTCAGACTACTGAATCAAGTGTTTAGTCTAGACACTACAGTCTCACACAAACAGTTTTAACCTCCGTCCGTCATCATTTTTTCGACTCGCAGCAAGTCCTATATAATAGGCGAGATCATGTGATGCAAGGTGAGACCATTTTTTTCATTTTTTCATTTTCAATCATTTCAGTTTTCATCTCCAACGTCTGGCGTACAGAATGTCACGTGAAAATTAAAGTCTCGTAATCTGTATTAAAAAAATAATTTTGGTACCTTTTTACTGCTCATCAGCCCTTGTCAGCTCTTATACAATAATAAGTGGTGCATCAGCACGTGCCTCGTGTGCGTCGTGGCAAAGAGAATCGGTTTTATTGTTTATTTTATCCATAGCTAGCAGGCTTTATGGAGCTTTCTTCAAATATATTTTAACTGGTTTAAATATATCTTGCATCAAAGCCTGTATTATTACATTTGCGTTAATAAAATCCATAATGCATCATCCATTTTATGCTTATTAACAACAACAACAACAACAACAACAAAATACGCTGTCAAGATGATGGAAAGCAGCGTCACAGGGCGCGCCTCAGGGCCTGGGCGCGAATGAAGGCCGCGCCGCCGGCAGAATCGGGGGCGCAGGCGTCAGCCAGCAGGCAATCAACGAAACGCCGAGTTCGCGCTTGTCCTCGCTGATAGGGCGCCTGTAATGCAAGCAGCAGCACCTCCTGTACCGGCTCCGGGCGGTACGACTCGGCGCGGATGACGTGGCCTACTGGAGTCGCCGACGGCACAGAAGTTCGCTGGGACGGTCTAAACCGGCTCAGTGATAGAGGGCCGCGTTGGAGACCCGCTCGCAGCCGATCTTGAAGGCGGCGCGCAGCAGGCCAGCGTGCGCCCCTTCGACTTGTTGCTCGAGCGAGTCCGTCAGCGTCCAGGTCTCGGCGTTGTACAGTAGGACGGTCTGGATCACCGCCCGAAACAGCGGTCCAGCAGACAAGTAAACACGACGAAATAAATCTGCTGGTAGAGAAACGCAAGATTGTTTTACTTTTTTGGACTTATTCTTACACTACTCTCCGTCTTTAACTTCTGTTCTGCTTCTCTGTATCATTGTTATTGTCATTTGGTTCTTTCCAATTCCAATTTAATTCACAGCCACCTGTCCAGATCTGTTCTCATTTTCTCTCTTTTTTCGCTCCACCAATACTAGTGTTTGTTAGATTCGTAATTCTGATTGCTAATCAATCTACAATAATTAATTGTAAAGTAAAGGAAAAAGTCTTGGTGATGAACAAACTTTGTTAAAAAATTGACAAGATAATCTTTCAGAACATTAGTAGAGTTAATACTCGTAGTAATATATCTGTTCTTATTGGAATAAGTACAAAAGGCAATAAAAATAAATAATTATTTAAAGTCCATGCAGAAGACTATTTTATAGCGAATTTCGGACACACGCTCCTAGATGAAGAGCCAATACCCTTAAACGGTTGATCTTGATTGACTTTATACGTAAATACGAGTACGTCAGATTGATGTTAAACTATTCCTTCAAACGGCTTTAATAATATTGCGTTTATCGCATGCAGTATGTAAAAAAAATTAATTTAAAATATTACTTTTCTACTTCAGGTGATTCGTGATAAAGTGCGTTAAAAATCGTCCGCAAGTCTACATATAAAGTGCTCAAAGGTATTAAACACCTTGCTTAAGGGTGCAAATAGTATTCATATGGGGCAAAATGCGGGCGCATAATAGAGATAATCAGATCAAGCTCAGACGCTTACCCTTTCACTTCCACGAGCTTTCTTTGAACTCACTTTCTAAGAAAATTAAAAACACTAAAACAGCAATAAACTAAATGTATAACAAATATAGAGACAAAATATTTTTTGGCTCTTTTGCATAAAAGTACAGTTAAAAATTCAATTTCAATCAAGTTTTTGTTTGTTGCTGAACTCTGTTTGATAAAGTATTAATTTTCTGTGCTAGGAAAATTGATTGCTAGTTCTGAGAAGGCTCCAATTTTGGGTCGTTTGCTGCAGCGTTAATCGTGCATTTGATGCTCAGCTCAAGCAGGCCCGGCTGAAAAAAATGTTAAAATGGGATGGGTCAGGATTGCTAGAATAAACTAAGATGGATATACTCAACTTAAATGATTTCAAAATCAACAAAAATCTAAAAGGGCATGTCGCACACCTCGCTTCTCTCCACGAATGGATTTTAACACCAATTGTTCTAATTGATTTGACCTGTTCTAATAGTATGATCATCGAATGTTCATGCGATATTCTCTGAGAGATGCTAAACTAAATAATATATATCTCGCACGTAAGCCCAAATTGAGGCAAATTCTGACTCGTCAAATACTAACTCGTGTCTAGTGTCATTTACAACAGCTCATTGTGCAATCTGAAAAATGTATTAGAAAACAACTGAACCACCTTGAAACTCACACAATTTGCAAGAATATCCACAATGGCATCCAGCGTCTCGTACAGGTCGCAGATCACACGTCGGTGCTCCTGAATCAGACGAACCAGTAGCGCCTCGTCATTGCAGAACTTCAGCACTGTAAGCAGCTCTTGAGCGTCCGATTCTGGAGAGTCCACAACTTCAACGAACCAGCTCGCCGCAAGTTCGCTATCCATTTCGTCGCCAAGAACATGTAGCGTGAGGCATCTGAGCAGTGCGTGGAAGTTCAAATAGTACTGGTGCATGTAGTAGCTGATTCCGCACGGAAACCATTTACTGATGGGGTGCGGAAGGAAGTCCAGCGCTGGTCGACGGTCCAGGCGCAATCCGAACTTGTACAGCGTGTCAGAGCTCTGCAGGTAGGGGCCGTTCGCCTGAAAGTCATAGTCAATAGGACAGCCCTTACTGACTGTCCAGCTCAAGGACTCGCGAACGGAAGCCTTGGCCTCGTCCATCAAGTCGAACTTCAGGTACACCAGCACTTTCAGACACTGTGCAGTTGTTTTGGCGCAGTCAGGAAAAAGCGAGATTCTCCATAAGAAGTCATCTATGCTTGAATCGCCCGTTGAAAACATTTTCAGTAGCTTCGCAACCGCATCGTACACCTCGTATGGCTCGTACTGCGACCGAGCTGGGTCATCGTACAGCTCAATGCTACCAAGAGCCGGGTGAAGGAGCAGAGGGTGGAAGCGCATCAGGCTGTCTCTGCAAGGTTTGAGACCCTCCATGAAACTCAGAAGAGTCTCGTCCAGATTGTTCCGAACATCTTCCAGAGCTTCCTTGACCTTTTTTCTTTCCACTTCTGTCCAGGCGTGAGAGTTTCCAACTGTGTTTCGCTTGAGGTACACGATTGCGTCAGGCAGAAAGAAGT
Organism: Macrostomum cliftonense; assembly: GCA_950096795.1. Taxonomy (NCBI): domain Eukaryota; kingdom Metazoa; phylum Platyhelminthes; family Macrostomidae; genus Macrostomum; species Macrostomum cliftonense. Next base: position 3,552,836 of record CATNEM010000162.1, read on the forward strand.
GCGGCATGCTGTCGTTTCTATCGGTTTTATTCAGCCAGTCGAGCAGTCTCTGAAGCCCGTCCTTGACCAGTTTCACAAGTTCTGACTCAGTCCACTCGTCAGTAGGAATCTCATCCAGCATGTAGAACAAGATAGTTTTGATGTGGTAGGACTTCAAGCCCTTGACTTTAGCCTCGAGAACACGCTTCAGTAGGTACTTCAGGATCACATAGACCTGTCCCTGGACAGTAGTCAGGCTTCTCAGAGTGAGTCTCTCCAGTATCGTAGTGCTAAGACGAAGGCGGCAAACTTCTGTGTCGGGAGTCGATTCTCGTGATTGTTCCTCTCTTGGCTGCATTGCAGGAACGAGATGGGAGGTGTTGTTTGTTGCATCGCGAAGCTTTACCAACACAGCTTCCGGAAACTTGGACTTATGCTTCGCCTCCAAAGGCTTCAGAGGAGGATAGCAGCAACACTGAAACGCATCGACTCTGTCCACGGCAGGCCTCAGGGACGACGGACCGTACGGCAGTGTTGGATTGCCGGCTGTTGTTGAGACGTTGTTGAATAAATTTTAAGGATGAAATAGCAATATATGAAAATAAAACACAAAATGAAGTCAAAACACATACGGAATCCAGGGACAGTAATATGTCCTTTTTCATAGGTCGCCACTACGCCAAGTTTTCGTTGCTCCTCGCTGCAGGTGCAGTAGTTTTGCAGGTGGAAAAGCCTATCGAATCGAACGCTCGTGACGTCAATGTCTGAGTCAGCTTCGATGTTGCCGTCGAGGCAGGAAAAGCTTCCGCCCCAACCCTCCGAGTAGCTTCCGACGACGCATGCCTTCCGATGACTTAGACTGTTGCTAGCGGATGGATTGTTCGGATTGGACAGTCGGTTCTGAATGAGCAGCTCTAGCTCATCGGCCAAGGCGATTTGAACGGCTGCACGGCTCTCGTTAAAGCCGGCGTTGCAGAGAGATTCGTAGAGCCTAGTGCTTAGATCTTTAAATTTATTACTTGGACTGAAAGATTTTTAAAAATAATTTTATTGGGTATTAATGGTCCCATGGCCTAAGTCAGTCAGAATACGGATAGCTATTACCTCAAAGCAGGAGCCCGATTCGGTATATCCGATGCTAGTCGCCTAATCTCGGCTAGATTAGCTCCGAACATCCCTAGAATGCGATTCACCCTGTTCTGAGACAGCAACGAGTCGAGATCGTCGATGGCCGTCAGGCACATCAGAAACGCGTCCGCGTGTCCGAGACAGCAGCTCGATGCCACAGCCGGAGCGATGACTCGCGACAGCTCGTCTTCCCGAAATGTCGCTTTTATTTTATCAAGCAGAAAGGCGACTGTCTCGGACCGTCCAGTCAGAGCCGCCGTCTGCAGAGCGTTCGCTGCGGAATCTCTAGAGGCAAGCAGATCGGCACGGGCTTCGAGAAGCTTCTGCATCGCCACGGTCTGACCGTAGTGAGCGGCCACATGGAGCGGCGACCAGCAAGGGCAAGGAATCTCGTTTGGTGAATCCGCGTGGGGGTCTTGGTCACGGGGTGTCAAGATCCGACAGTCGACAAGCTTTTGTAATGGGATCGACGCGTTTGGATCGACGCCAGCATCGAGAAGTTCTGCGAGACACTGCAGTAAAGTGATTCAGTAAGTAAACTTAAAATTCAAGTACGCTATGGAATGAAGGAGGGTTGATATGAGAGATTGTGTTCATCGGCTTTTTGTACTATTCAAATATTGGCTTGAAATTTAGGCTCACTGGTGCACGACGCTAATGATCGATGCCATTTCTTAGCATTCTCTTGCGATTTAGAGTATTTTTACAGCAAATGGTAGCAGTGAAATACACTTTTGTGACCACGCTGGTTTGTCTTTAACTCATAATAAATATGATTGATACTAATAATTATTTGAATAACCAGAAATCCTACATCAATGAAACCTCGCTGGCAAACAATATGAAGTGGGGACCAGCCGTTGCAGTCGGGGCGCATGGCAACAGGCTTTCTTAATGCCTTTCAGCAGCCAATGAATAACATCAGCCAGACCGATTTGTGCAGCCGCATTCAGTGGGCTTCGCTGGTCGATTTCGCGGATGTACTTCGTATCGGCCGGGTTGAAGCCGTTGACTTCGTCTACTAAGAAGCGGATAATGTCGACACGACCGTGGGCCGCTGCGATGTACACAGGATTGGTGGCGCTATGCGCAGCATCGAGCTGCAAGGGTAGTCCAGTTCGGGACAAATGACAAAACAGGCAAATTTTAGTGAGCGAGCTGTTGAAAATTCAGACTTTATGAGTAGATGAGTTCCTGCCTAAGTTAATAAGTTTCAAAATAGGTTATTGATTTTACGAGTTATTGTTTAAAAAAACCTTAAGAAAACCGACGCAACGACTTAGATTAGAGATCTGCTAGTAACGGTATGTCGGTTTTGAAAGAAACCGGTTTTGGGGCACTTTTTCGATGTAGCCAATATCGGTATTCAGGTCCTGAATAGGTTCGGTATCGGTCCATAAGTACCTTAACCTTTTTGTCAATTTTTTGCCATTTTTAATGCATTTTTTGATAAATTTTTTAACTGTTTTAACTCGCTTTTTCTATTTTTTTCGTGGAACGTAAAAAAAACTAAGTAATAATAAGTAGCTACAAGAGTAAGACGCGCGTAACATATTTAAATACAGGTTATAATTAGTTCAATAAATTTCATCATTTGTAAAGTTATAAAGTACAAGTAGATATATCACACTTTGCCTGTTCGCCTTGTCTATTTCCTTAGTGTGAAGCTCGCGGAGATTCTCAGTAGCGAACCTCCGCTACCATAGACAATTTAGTTAAGGAGCAGAGATTACTCATCATCTCCGCGAATCGGGTCAATATTTTCCGCTCCCTGCATTAGTGGGATGCACGTATTTAATATCTCAAAGGGACTCAAATGGAGTCAAAGTTCAGAGATTTAGGTCCTAAAAATAGGACGAAAGAAGAGAGCAAGTTCCAAAATTCCATAGTTTACATCAATGCCAGTTGCCTATATTGGTAATGGCATTGGTAAGCATAGATTATGAATAATATAATAATTGATTATGAATAATCTAATAATAGATTATGAATAATAAGGGTTATAGATTACCCCTATGCTAATCTATATAGGCAATAAAAAATCGTAGGAAAAGGCAAAAAAATCAATGCTTTTAAAATCTGACAGCGGAAATTAAAAATAAAGGATTGAATACAGACTTTCAAAACCGGTGTTGGCAAAATTCTCGGTGTTGAATACCGAGTTCCCGGTTTTGGTCAAGTCCGGTATTTTTAGCATCTAGTGGAACAGGCCGGTATAGCCCTAGATGGATGTGTACACCTGCTCTGTCCTGACGGCCTGAAGGGGCCGCAACACCTAGCCAAAACTTTCATTTCATAAATGCCCTGCTCAAGGGGCACAAATTGTCTCGTAGCGCAAAACGTATTTTTTTAATGATTTATTGTCCTGATTTATGTCAAAATCACTGGCTATGTTTTTAAGTTAAAGGAGTTAAATTACTGAAAAACCAAATCTCATTTGTCAATATTGATTTGTGAAGAAGATCAGTTCTGAACTCACTCGAGCCCCGTGAGCAACCAGCAATCTGGCAGCCTCGGTGAATCCATGCTCGCACGCCCTGTGCAGTGCGGTGCAGCCGTCTGCGGGATCCTCCCAGTCTATTTGCAATTCTGGACTGTCCAAAAGCTTTTTAATTGTCTCCAAATCGTTTCTATTAACTGCTTCGAATAGTTGTTGTTGTTGTTGTTGTTGTTGTTGTTGAATAGCGGGCTCGTCAGTTGCCATCGCCAGCCCTCACTGCCAGGCTGGCTAGCTGGCTGGCTGCATGACCGACTGTGTTGTGTGGAATTTATTGTGTCTGCGGTCTAGAGGGGCAAGAGATTGTCTGCTTCTGCCGCAAGTACAGTATCTGACAAAGTGTACATTGTGGGAAATTTTTATGACGGGATTCCGACATGAGGCTAAGTATAGAGTGCAGTTGCATTATATCAGATAAGCTCCAAGTTAGAAAGTGGATTGTACTTACCCTAGACTACCTCGTACTCGTGTACTTTAGTACATCTACGTGCTTTAATACAGCCGGGATAGGAAAAATGGGATTAACCAAGGTCGAATTTGTACATCCTAAAAGCGGAACTTCAGTTTCATGTTGAACCGATAGATCCTAAAAAGGAAGGTGTTATTCATTCTCTTCTAGACACGTCTCACAGTTGCACTTTGAATAACAAGGTAAGAATGACTCAACTTAGGCTAACTTGTGGAAACAGTCTTAATTAATAGTTTTTTTATTCATTTCAACAACGAAAAAAAACTTCATACACATAATTTAATTATTCAATAGACAAAGTTTCGCAAAAATCACAAAATTATAGAATACAACTAAAAGTACATAACAAGTAGTCGCTCGTACTGATAACTCTTTACGATTTTTTTAATTTTAATGATAAGCACACCTATTTTATAATGACTTTCGACACTTAGACTCTTAATTAGAGCCAACACCGACCAACCCCTGGAATAATTAATTCGGTTGAACCTGTTTGATCTTAAATTTGGGTCAACCCCTACAGAAATTGAATTAAGGCCAACCATTTCATATCTTTTACTAGGGCCAAGCTATCAGATTTATTATTTGTCTTATCTAATGAAGACGCAGAACCCCCAACGTTTATTAACCGCTAAGCGTAGCACATCGTGCACTGTACAAGAATAGCTAAATATAGCTACTGAGTAGTTAAAAACCTAGTCTAAAGCTCCTCATTTCACAGCCTCTTTGGATCGGCGCGCCATCACTAGGTTGTCGTATCGCTCAACCTGCCTATAGTACGGCACCAGGTCTTTGTCGATGTTGGCCGGCAGCGGCGTCTCCTTGACAGCGGCTGGCGGCGCCGGTGGCGCCAGACACGCGTCAACCTCGGCTAGTAGGTCGTCTCGACGAAGTCGCGCCAGCGCCGCCCTCAGCTCGGCCGGCTTGGCGCGCCTGTGAAACCGGCGCCAACGATGCAGGGCGCGCCAGGCGCATTGGGCGCGCGACTCGCCAACTAGGCCGGTCTGGAGCTCCTCGAGGTCGCGGTCGATGGTCTCGCGGCCTCGTTGGGGCACGAAAGGCAGCGCGCGGTAGAGCCGCTTCCAATCGATTTCGATTCGGCGAGATACCAGCAGGCAGACTCGGTCGAATGGACTGCCTAGAGACGGTTTTTGTTGAAAAAGGATCGATTTATTTCGGTTTTCGTAAGTTATTTTTAGATTTTTCTGACGTGACCTTTTTGATTTGCTTGACTTTAAATATGGTTGAACTTATAAAAAAACTTTGTCAGTAAATTAGCGGAGATTGTTTCTGGAATAATTAACAAGTAGAAAAAAGGCAATTCACTGGAGGCGATACTGTTAGTGAGGCCGGCATTAGTGGAGCAAGTAGCTATAATAAACAAGGATATTAGTACTATAGAGATGTGAGATTTTGAGAACCTAGGTGAGAACTTTTTTAGTAACTGACGTAGTAGACGATTATAGAATATTCTAAAAAAGAAACTCATGATCATTGTCATATGGTCTAGCCAACAAGAGAAATAATGACGAAATAATGATGATTTACCATAGACACAACAAAATTTGCGTGCAGTTATGTGATTGTCACCCTAGTTGAAATTAGCGTGCGTGACAATCGCATTGCTGCCGCTAATTTCGTTTTGTCTATGGTAAAATTGTCTACGCTGATGACTTCGAGAGTGCACTACGAGAGTTAGTGCACGGCTTGCTTGTGCAACAACGCCATAGACAATCGTGCGCTATGTGCACTCGTGGTCCTTGGCGTTGTTGCACTTGCAAGCTGTGCACTAACTCTCCATTGCATACAATAACAGAATTAAGAAAAATATACCCATTGCATAAAAGCATATGCTTAAAAACTATTCTATTCTTTTTTATACACTTTCTACCTGTAGAAAAATGTATAAATTTTTCTTTGAAAGCCCATTTCAAAGACAATAGGTATTTACCTTTAGATTTATTTGACCTATATGTATAAATTGAGTGTAACTTTGAGTGGTTATTGACCTTTAGATGCCCTTGAAAAATCAAATTAGTTGACCTTGAGATTTGTTTGGCCTCGAAATTTTGTTGAAAATTAAATGGAATTGACCTTGAAGCAGTTTACTTTTGAGCATTATTAATTAAAAAGTACGATAACTTTGAGCTTTGGCTAATTAGTTTTTGTTGGCCTTCATTTCAAATTAATTATAGACCTTGGTAAAATAATTAATTACCATCTGCTGCAGCAGTCTCCGACTGTCTCGACGTGTTCACGCTGGCTGGAACCGAGGCCGCGGCGGTGGCCACCTTGCTGCTCGCATGGATTGGCGGCAGAGAGACGCCACCGCGACCATCGCTCCTGGCAGTGTCCGAGCCTGTAGACTTTTGCTGCTGCTGCTGCTGCTGATGATGATGATGATGATGATGATGATGATGAAGCATCCTTTGTGTTGCCGCCTCCTGGGCCGCTCTGGTCTCCAGCGGCATGCCATGGTAGACTTTCGACACCGTGTCGGCTGCTGTCTTTAAACGATGAATCAGTCCGCATTGGTCCAAGCTTTTCTGGCACTGTTCCAGCTCGTAGCTGGTGTCGCCGACTTCCTTCTTCAGTCGAATGGTTTCCTTCTCGCTGTCGCGCAGCGCTTCAGTCACTTCGTTGAATCTGCGATGCTTGTCATGGATGACTGACAGCTTCGAGCGGAGCGCCAGCATCCGACGCTCCATCTGAGGTATTGTGAGCCGCATCAGTCTGAGCTGCTCTTTGAGCTCTTTTAGCAGCAGCTGAGCATCAGCTGGGTCCAGTTCAACTTGTTGTTCGTCCGTCTCGGCGCGATCCTTGGCGGCTCGTTTGATCTCTTCCCGGCGGAATTCTTTGATCTCGCAACTAATTTTGGCGCTGTTTACCTCCTGGTAGAGTTGCTCCTCTGCCTGCAGCAGTTCGGCCTCTCGATCCGCAAGGGAGGCCACCTCAACCTGGGTGAAAAGCCGTGTCTAACAGTCACAACCCATGTCTAACAGTCACAACCCATGTCTAACAGTCACAACCCGTGTCTAACAGTCACAACCCATGTCTAACAGTAACAACCCATGTCTAACAGTCACAACCCGTGTCTAACAGTCACAACCCATGTCTAACAGTAACAACCCGTGTCTAACAGTCACAACCCATGTCTAACAGTCACAACCCATGTCTTACAGTCACAACCCATGTCTAACAGTCACAACCCGTGTCTAACAGTCACAACCCATGTCTAACAGTCACAACCCATGTCTAACAGTCAAAACCCATGTCTAACAGTCACAACCCATGTCTAACAGTCACAGCCCGTGTCTAACAGTCACAACCCATGTCTAACAGTCACAACCCATGTCTTACAGTCACAACCCATGTCTAACAGTCACAACCCATGTCTAACAGTCACAACCCATGCCTAACAGTCACAACCCATGTCTAACAGTCACAACCCATGTCTAACAGTCACAACCCATGTCTAACAGTCACAACCCGTGTCTAACAGTCACAACCCGTGTCTAACAGTCACAACCCGTGTCTAACAGTCACAACCCGTGTCTAACAGTCACAACCCGTGTCTTACAGTCACAACCCATGTCTAACAGTCACAACCCATGTCTAACAGTCACAACCCATGTCTAACAGTCAAAACCCATGTCTAACAGTCACAACCCATGTCTAACAGTCACAACCCGTGTCTAACAGTCACAACCCGTGTCTAACAGTCACAACCCGTGTCAAACAGTCACAACCCGTGTCTAACAGTCACAACCCGTGTCTAACAGTCACATTCCGTGTCTAACAGTCACAACCCGTGTCTAACAGTCACATTCCGTGTCTAACAGTCACATTCCGTGTCTAACAGTCACAACCCATGTCTAACAGTCACAACCCGTGTCTAACAGTCACATTCCGTGTCTAACAGTCACAACCCGTGTCTAACAGTCACATTCCGTGTCTAACAGTCACAACCCGTGTCTAACAGTCACAACCCATGTCTAACAGTCACAACCCGTGTCTAACAGTCACAACCCATGTCTAACAGTAACAACCCGTGTCTAACAGTTACAACCCGTGTCTTACAGTCACAACCCATGTCTAACAGTCACAACCCGTGTCTAACAGTCACAACCCGTGTCTAACAGTCACATTCCGTGTCTACCAGTCACATTCCGTATCTAACAGTCACAACCCATGTCTAACAGTCACAACCCATGTCTAACAGTCACAACCCGTGTCTAACAGTCACAACCCTTGTCTAACAGTCACAACCCATGTCTAACAGTCACAACCCGTGTCTAACAGTCACAGCCCGTGTCTTACAGTCACAGCCCGTGTCTTACAGTCACAGCCCGTGTCTTACAGTCACAGCCCGTGTCTTACAGTCACAGCCCGTGTCTTACAGTCACAACCCATGTCTAACAGTCACAACCCATGTCTAACAGTCACAACCCATGTCTAACAGTAACAACCCATGTCTAACAGTCACAACCCGTGTCTAACAGTCACAACCCGTGTCTAACAGTCACAACCCATGTCTAACAGTCACAACCCATGTCTTACAGTCACAACCCATGTCTAACAGTCACAACCCATGTCTAACAGTCACAACCCATGCCTAACAGTCAGAACCCATGTCTAACAGTCACAACCCATGTCTAACAGTCACAACCCATGTCTAACAGTCACAACCCGTGTCTAACAGTCACAACCCGTGTCTAACAGTCACAACCCGTGTCTAACAGTCACAACCCGTGTCTAACAGTCACAACCCGTGTCTAACAGTCACAGCCCGTGTCTTACAGTCACAACCCGTGTCTAACAGTCACATTCCGTGTCTAACAGTCAAAACCCATGTCTAACAGTCACAACCCATGTCTAACAGTCACAACCCGTGTCTAACAGTCACAACCCGTGTCTAACAGTCACAACCCGTGTCTAACAGTCACAACCCGTGTCTAACAGTCACAACCCGTGTCTAACAGTCACAATCCGTGTCTAACAGTCACAACCCGTGTCTAACAGTCACATTCCGTGTCTAACAGTCACAGCCCGTGTCTAACAGTCACATTCCGTGTCTAACAGCCACAACCCATGTCTAACAGTCACAACCCGTGTCTAACAGTCACAGCCCGTGTCTTACAGTCACAACCCGTGTCTAACAGTCACATTCCGTGTCTAACAGTCACAACCCGTGTCTAACAGTCACAACCCATGTCTAACAGTCACAACCCGTGTCTAACAGTCACAACCCATGTCTAACCGTCACAACCCGTGTCTAACAGTTACAACCCGTGTCTAACAGTCACAGCCCGTGTCTTACAGTCACAGCCCGTGTCTTACAGTCACAGCCCGTGTCTTACAGTCACAGCCCGTGTCTTACAGTCACAGCCCGTGTCTTACAGTCACAACCCATGTCTAACAGTCACAACCCATGTCTAACAGTCACAGCCCGTGTCTTACAGTCACAGCCCGTGTCTTACAGTCACAACCCGTGTCTAACAGTCACAGCCCGTGTCTTACAGTCATAGTTAGTGTCTAACAGTCCTAGTTAGTGTCTAACAGTCCTAGGTAGTGTCTAACAGTCCTAAGTAGTGTCTAACAGTCCTAGTTAGTGTCTAACAGTCCTAGGTAGTGTCTAACAGTCCTAGGTAGTGTCTAACAGTCCTAGTTAGTGTCTAACAGTCCTAGGTAGTGTCTAACAGTCGTAGGTAGTGTCTAACAGTCCTAGTTAGTGTCTAACAGTCCTAGTTAGTGTCTAACAGTCCTAGGTAGTGTCTAACAGTCACAACCCATGTCTAACAGTCACAACCCATGTCTAACAGTCACAACCCATGTCTAACAGTCACAACCCATGTCTAACAATCACAACCCATGTCTAACAGTCACAACCCATGTCTAACAGTCACAACCCATGTCTAACAGTCACAACCCATGTCTAACAGTCACAACCCATGTCTAACAATCACAACCCATGTCTAACAGTCACAACCCGTGTCTAACAGTCACAACCCGTGTCTAACAGTCACAACCCGTGTCTAACAGTCACAACCCGTGTCTAACAGTCACAACCCGTGTCTAACAGTCACATTCCGTGTCTAACAGTCACAACCCGTGTCTAACAATCACAACCCATGTCTAACAGTCACAACCCGTGTCTAACAGTCACAACCCGTGTCTAACAGTCACAACCCGTGTCTAACAGTCACAACCCGTGTCTAACAGTCACAACCCGTGTCTAACAGTCACATTCCGTGTCTAACAGTCACAACCCGTGTCTAACAGTCACATTCCGTGTCTAACAGTCACAGCCCGTGTCTAACAGTCACATTCCGTGTCTAACAGTCACAACCCGTGTCTAACAGTCACATTCCGTGTCTAACAGTCACAACCCGTGTCTAACAGTCACAACCCGTGTCTAACAGTCACAGCCCGTGTCTTACAGTCACAGCCCGTGTCTTACAGTCACAGCCCGTGTCTTACAGTCACAACCCATGTGTAACAGTCACAACCCATGTCTAACAGTCACAACCCATGTCTAACAGTCACAACCCGTGTCTAACAGTCACAACCCATGTCTAACAGTCACAGCCCGTGTCTTACAGTCACAGCCCGTGTCTTACAGTCACAGCCCGTGTCTTACAGTCACAACCCATGTCTAACAGTCACAACCCATGTCTAACAGTCACAACCCGTGTCTAACAGTCACAGCCCGTGTCTTACAGTCACAGCCCGTGTCTAACAGTCACAACCCATGTCTAACAGTCACAACCCGTGTCTAACAGTCACAGCCCGTGTCTTACAGTCATAGTTAGTGTCTAACAGTCCTAGTTAGTGTCTAACAGTCCTAGGTAGTGTCTAACAGTCCTAGGTAGTGTCTAACAGTCCTAGTTAGTGTCTAACAGTCCTAGTTAGTGTCTAACAGTCCTAGTTAGTGTCTAACAGTCCTAGTTAGTGTCTAACAGTCCTAGGTAGTGTCTAACAGTCCTAGTTAGTGTCTAACAGTCCTAGTTAGTGTCTAACAGTCCTAGGTAGTGTCTAACAGTCCTAGGTAGTGTCTAACAGTCCTAGTTAGTGTCTAACAGTCGTAGGTAGTGTCTAACAGTCCTAGTTAGTGTCTAACAGTCCTAGTTAGTGTCTAACAGTCCTAGGTAGTGTCTAACAGTCCTAGTTAGTGTCTAACAGTCCTAGTTAGTGTCTAACAGTCCTAGTTAGTGTCTAACAGTCATAGTTAGTGTCTAACAGTCCTAGTTAGTGTCTAACAGTCACAGTTAGTGTCTAACAGTCCTAGGTAGTGTCTAACAGTCCTAGGTAGTGTCTAACAGTCCTAGGTAGTGTTTAACAGTCCTAGTTAGTGTCTAACAGTCACAGTTAGTGTCTAACAGTCCTAGTTAGTGTCTAACAGTCATAGTTAGTGTCTAACAGTCCTAGTTAGTGTCTAACAGTCATAGTTAGTGTCTAACAGTCTTAGTTAGTGTCTAACAGTCACAGTTAGTGTCTAACAGTCATAGCTAGTGTCCAACAGTCACAGCCCGTGTCCAACAGTCACAACCCGTGTCTAACAGTCACAACCCGTGTCTAACAGTCACAACCCGTGTCTAACAGTCACAATCCGTGTCTAACAGTCACAACCCGTGTCTAACAGTCACATTCCGTGTCTAACAGTCACAGCCCGTGTCTAACAGTCACATTCCGTGTCTAACAGCCACAACCCATGTCTAACAGTCACAACCCGTGTCTAACAGTCACAGCCCGTGTCTTACAGTCACAACCCGTGTCTAACAGTCACATTCCGTGTCTAACAGTTACAACCCGTGTCTAACAGTCACAGCCCGTGTCTTACAGTCACAGCCCGTGTCTTACAGTCACAGCCCGTGTCTTACAGTCACAGCCCGTGTCTAACAGTCACAGCCCGTGTCTTACAGTCACAACCCATGTCTAACAGTCACAACCCATGTCTAACAGTCACAACCCGTGTCTAACAGTCACAGCCCGTGTCTTACAGTCATAGTTAGTGTCTAACAGTCCTAGTTAGTGTCTAACAGTCCTAGGTAGTGTCTAACAGTCCTAAGTAGTGTCTAACAGTCCTAGTTAGTGTCTAACAGTCCTAGGTAGTGTCTAACAGTCCTAGGTAGTGTCTAACAGTCCTAGTTAGTGTCTAACAGTCCTAGGTAGTGTCTAACAGTCGTAGGTAGTGTCTAACAGTCCTAGTTAGTGTCTAACAGTCCTAGTTAGTGTCTAACAGTCCTAGGTAGTGTCTAACAGTCACAACCCATGTCTAACAGTCACAACCCATGTCTAACAGTCACAACCCATGTCTAACAGTCACAACCCATGTCTAACAATCACAACCCATGTCTAACAGTCACAACCCATGTCTAACAGTCACAACCCATGTCTAACAGTCACAACCCATGTCTAACAGTCACAACCCATGTCTAACAATCACAACCCATGTCTAACAGTCACAACCCGTGTCTAACAGTCACAACCCGTGTCTAACAGTCACAACCCGTGTCTAACAGTCACAACCCGTGTCTAACAGTCACAACCCGTGTCTAACAGTCACATTCCGTGTCTAACAGTCACAACCCGTGTCTAACAATCACAACCCATGTCTAACAGTCACAACCCGTGTCTAACAGTCACAACCCGTGTCTAACAGTCACAACCCGTGTCTAACAGTCACAACCCGTGTCTAACAGTCACAACCCGTGTCTAACAGTCACATTCCGTGTCTAACAGTCACAACCCGTGTCTAACAGTCACATTCCGTGTCTAACAGTCACAGCCCGTGTCTAACAGTCACATTCCGTGTCTAACAGTCACAACCCGTGTCTAACAGTCACATTCCGTGTCTAACAGTCACAACCCGTGTCTAACAGTCACAACCCGTGTCTAACAGTCACAGCCCGTGTCTTACAGTCACAGCCCGTGTCTTACAGTCACAGCCCGTGTCTTACAGTCACAACCCATGTGTAACAGTCACAACCCATGTCTAACAGTCACAACCCATGTCTAACAGTCACAACCCGTGTCTAACAGTCACAACCCATGTCTAACAGTCACAGCCCGTGTCTTACAGTCACAGCCCGTGTCTTACAGTCACAGCCCGTGTCTTACAGTCACAACCCATGTCTAACAGTCACAACCCATGTCTAACAGTCACAACCCGTGTCTAACAGTCACAGCCCGTGTCTTACAGTCACAGCCCGTGTCTAACAGTCACAACCCATGTCTAACAGTCACAACCCGTGTCTAACAGTCACAGCCCGTGTCTTACAGTCATAGTTAGTGTCTAACAGTCCTAGTTAGTGTCTAACAGTCCTAGGTAGTGTCTAACAGTCCTAGGTAGTGTCTAACAGTCCTAGTTAGTGTCTAACAGTCCTAGTTAGTGTCTAACAGTCCTAGTTAGTGTCTAACAGTCCTAGTTAGTGTCTAACAGTCCTAGGTAGTGTCTAACAGTCCTAGTTAGTGTCTAACAGTCCTAGTTAGTGTCTAACAGTCCTAGGTAGTGTCTAACAGTCCTAGGTAGTGTCTAACAGTCCTAGTTAGTGTCTAACAGTCGTAGGTAGTGTCTAACAGTCCTAGTTAGTGTCTAACAGTCCTAGTTAGTGTCTAACAGTCCTAGGTAGTGTCTAACAGTCCTAGTTAGTGTCTAACAGTCCTAGTTAGTGTCTAACAGTCCTAGTTAGTGTCTAACAGTCATAGTTAGTGTCTAACAGTCCTAGTTAGTGTCTAACAGTCACAGTTAGTGTCTAACAGTCCTAGGTAGTGTCTAACAGTCCTAGGTAGTGTCTAACAGTCCTAGGTAGTGTTTAACAGTCCTAGTTAGTGTCTAACAGTCACAGTTAGTGTCTAACAGTCCTAGTTAGTGTCTAACAGTCATAGTTAGTGTCTAACAGTCCTAGTTAGTGTCTAACAGTCATAGTTAGTGTCTAACAGTCTTAGTTAGTGTCTAACAGTCACAGTTAGTGTCTAACAGTCATAGCTAGTGTCCAACAGTCACAGCCCGTGTCCAACAGTCACAACCCGTGTCTAACAGTCACAACCCGTGTCTAACAGTCACAACCCGTGTCTAACAGTCACAATCCGTGTCTAACAGTCACAACCCGTGTCTAACAGTCACATTCCGTGTCTAACAGTCACAGCCCGTGTCTAACAGTCACATTCCGTGTCTAACAGCCACAACCCATGTCTAACAGTCACAACCCGTGTCTAACAGTCACAGCCCGTGTCTTACAGTCACAACCCGTGTCTAACAGTCACATTCCGTGTCTAACAGTTACAACCCGTGTCTAACAGTCACAGCCCGTGTCTTACAGTCACAGCCCGTGTCTTACAGTCACAGCCCGTGTCTTACAGTCACAGCCCGTGTCTAACAGTCACAGCCCGTGTCTTACAGTCACAACCCATGTCTAACAGTCACAACCCATGTCTAACAGTCACAACCCGTGTCTAACAGTCACAGCCCGTGTCTTACAGTCATAGTTAGTGTCTAACAGTCCTAGTTAGTGTCTAACAGTCCTAGGTAGTGTCTAACAGTCCTAAGTAGTGTCTAACAGTCCTAGTTAGTGTCTAACAGTCCTAGGTAGTGTCTAACAGTCCTAGGTAGTGTCTAACAGTCCTAGTTAGTGTCTAACAGTCCTAGGTAGTGTCTAACAGTCGTAGGTAGTGTCTAACAGTCCTAGTTAGTGTCTAACAGTCCTAGTTAGTGTCTAACAGTCCTAGGTAGTGTCTAACAGTCACAACCCATGTCTAACAGTCACAACCCATGTCTAACAGTCACAACCCATGTCTAACAGTCACAACCCATGTCTAACAATCACAACCCATGTCTAACAGTCACAACCCATGTCTAACAGTCACAACCCATGTCTAACAGTCACAACCCATGTCTAACAGTCACAACCCATGTCTAACAATCACAACCCATGTCTAACAGTCACAACCCGTGTCTAACAGTCACAACCCGTGTCTAACAGTCACAACCCGTGTCTAACAGTCACAACCCGTGTCTAACAGTCACAACCCGTGTCTAACAGTCACATTCCGTGTCTAACAGTCACAACCCGTGTCTAACAATCACAACCCATGTCTAACAGTCACAACCCGTGTCTAACAGTCACAACCCGTGTCTAACAGTCACAACCCGTGTCTAACAGTCACAACCCGTGTCTAACAGTCACAACCCGTGTCTAACAGTCACATTCCGTGTCTAACAGTCACAACCCGTGTCTAACAGTCACATTCCGTGTCTAACAGTCACAGCCCGTGTCTAACAGTCACATTCCGTGTCTAACAGTCACAACCCGTGTCTAACAGTCACATTCCGTGTCTAACAGTCACAACCCGTGTCTAACAGTCACAACCCGTGTCTAACAGTCACAGCCCGTGTCTTACAGTCACAGCCCGTGTATTACAGTCACAGCCCGTGTCTTACAGTCACAACCCATGTGTAACAGTCACAACCCATGTCTAACAGTCACAACCCATGTCTAACAGTCACAACCCGTGTCTAACAGTCACAACCCATGTCTAACAGTCACAGCCCGTGTCTTACAGTCACAGCCCGTGTCTTACAGTCACAGCCCGTGTCTTACAGTCACAACCCATGTCTAACAGTCACAACCCATGTCTAACAGTCACAACCCGTGTCTAACAGTCACAGCCCGTGTCTTACAGTCACAGCCCGTGTCTAACAGTCACAACCCATGTCTAACAGTCACAACCCGTGTCTAACAGTCACAGCCCGTGTCTTACAGTCATAGTTAGTGTCTAACAGTCCTAGTTAGTGTCTAACAGTCCTAGGTAGTGTCTAACAGTCCTAGGTAGTGTCTAACAGTCCTAGTTAGTGTCTAACAGTCCTAGTTAGTGTCTAACAGTCCTAGTTAGTGTCTAACAGTCCTAGTTAGTGTCTAACAGTCCTAGGTAGTGTCTAACAGTCCTAGTTAGTGTCTAACAGTCCTAGTTAGTGTCTAACAGTCCTAGGTAGTGTCTAACAGTCCTAGGTAGTGTCTAACAGTCCTAGTTAGTGTCTAACAGTCGTAGGTAGTGTCTAACAGTCCTAGTTAGTGTCTAACAGTCCTAGTTAGTGTCTAACAGTCCTAGGTAGTGTCTAACAGTCCTAGTTAGTGTCTAACAGTCCTAGTTAGTGTCTAACAGTCCTAGTTAGTGTCTAACAGTCATAGTTAGTGTCTAACAGTCCTAGTTAGTGTCTAACAGTCACAGTTAGTGTCTAACAGTCCTAGGTAGTGTCTAACAGTCCTAGGTAGTGTCTAACAGTCCTAGGTAGTGTTTAACAGTCCTAGTTAGTGTCTAACAGTCACAGTTAGTGTCTAACAGTCCTAGTTAGTGTCTAACAGTCATAGTTAGTGTCTAACAGTCCTAGTTAGTGTCTAACAGTCATAGTTAGTGTCTAACAGTCTTAGTTAGTGTCTAACAGTCACAGTTAGTGTCTAACAGTCATAGCTAGTGTCCAACAGTCACAGCCCGTGTCCAACAGTCACAACCCGTGTCTAACAGTCACAACCCGTGTCTAACAGTCACAACCCGTGTCTAACAGTCACAATCCGTGTCTAACAGTCACAACCCGTGTCTAACAGTCACATTCCGTGTCTAACAGTCACAGCCCGTGTCTAACAGTCACATTCCGTGTCTAACAGCCACAACCCATGTCTAACAGTCACAACCCGTGTCTAACAGTCACAGCCCGTGTCTTACAGTCACAACCCGTGTCTAACAGTCACATTCCGTGTCTAACAGTCACAACCCGTGTCTAACAGTCACAACCCATGTCTAACAGTCACAACCCGTGTCTAACAGTCACAACCCATGTCTAACCGTCACAACCCGTGTCTAACAGTTACAACCCGTGTCTAACAGTCACAGCCCGTGTCTTACAGTCACAGCCCGTGTCTTACAGTCACAGCCCGTGTCTTACAGTCACAGCCCGTGTCTTACAGTCACAGCCCGTGTCTTACAGTCACAACCCATGTCTAACAGTCACAACCCATGTCTAACAGTCACAGCCCGTGTCTTACAGTCACAGCCCGTGTCTTACAGTCACAGCCCGTGTCTTACAGTCACAACCCATGTCTAACAGTCACAACCCATGTCTAACAGTCACAACCCGTGTCTAACAGTCACAGCCCGTGTCTTACAGTCACAGCCCGTGTCTAACAGTCACAGCCCGTGTCTTACAGTCACAACCCATGTCTAACAGTCACAACCCATGTCTAACAGTCACAACCCGTGTCTAACAGTCACAGCCCGTGTCTTACAGTCATAGTTAGTGTCTAACAGTCCTAGTTAGTGTCTAACAGTCCTAGGTAGTGTCTAACAGTCCTAAGTAGTGTCTAACAGTCCTAGTTAGTGTCTAACAGTCCTAGGTAGTGTCTAACAGTCCTAGTTAGTGTCTAACAGTCCTAGGTAGTGTCTAACAGTCGTAGGTAGTGTCTAACAGTCCTAGTTAGTGTCTAACAGTCCTAGTTAGTGTCTAACAGTCCTAGGTAGTGTCTAACAGTCCTAGTTAGTGTCTAACAGTCCTAGTTAGTGTCTAACAGTCCTAGGTAGTGTCTAACAGTCCTAGTTAGTGTCTAACAGTCCTAGTTAGTGTCTAACAGTCCTAGGTAGTGTCTAACAGTCACAACCCATGTCTAACAGTCACAACCCATGTCTAACAGTCACAACCCATGTCTAACAGTCACAACCCATGTCTAACAATCACAACCCATGTCTAACAGTCACAACCCATGTCTAACAGTCACAACCCATGTCTAACAGTCACAACCCATGTCTAACAGTCACAACCCATGTCTAACAATCACAACCCATGTCTAACAGTCACAACCCGTGTCTAACAGTCACAACCCGTGTCTAACAGTCACAACCCGTGTCTAACAGTCACAACCCGTGTCTAACAGTCACAACCCGTGTCTAACAGTCACATTCCGTGTCTAACAGTCACAACCCGTGTCTAACAATCACAACCCATGTCTAACAGTCACAACCCGTGTCTAACAGTCACAGCCCGTGTCTTACAGTCATAGTTAGTGTCTAACAGTCCTAGTTAGTGTCTAACAGTCCTAGGTAGTGTCTAACAGTCCTAAGTAGTGTCTAACAGTCCTAGTTAGTGTCTAACAGTCCTAGGTAGTGTCTAACAGTCCTAGTTAGTGTCTAACAGTCCTAGGTAGTGTCTAACAGTCGTAGGTAGTGTCTAACAGTCCTAGTTAGTGTCTAACAGTCCTAGTTAGTGTCTAACAGTCCTAGGTAGTGTCTAACAGTCCTAGTTAGTGTCTAACAGTCCTAGTTAGTGTCTAACAGTCCTAGGTAGTGTCTAACAGTCCTAGTTAGTGTCTAACAGTCCTAGTTAGTGTCTAACAGTCCTAGGTAGTGTCTAACAGTCACAGTTAGTGTCTAACAGTCACATTCCGTGTCTAACAGTCATAGCTAGTGTCCAACAGTCACAGCCCGTGTCCAACAGTCACAGCCCGTGTCCAACAGTCACAACCCATGTCTAACAGTCACAACCCATGTCTAACAGTCACAACCCATGTCTAACAGTCACAACCCATGTCTAACAATCACAACCCATGTCTAACAGTCACAACCCATGTCTAACAGTCACAACCCATGTCTAACAGTCACAACCCATGTCTAACAGTCACAACCCATGTCTAACAATCACAACCCATGTCTAACAGTCACAACCCGTGTCTAACAGTCACAACCCGTGTCTAACAGTCACAACCCGTGTCTAACAGTCACAACCCGTGTCTAACAGTCACAACCCGTGTCTAACAGTCACATTCCGTGTCTAACAGTCACAACCCGTGTCTAACAATCACAACCCATGTCTAACAGTCACAACCCGTGTCTAACAGTCACAACCCGTGTCTAACAGTCACAACCCGTGTCTAACAGTCACAACCCGTGTCTAACAGTCACAACCCGTGTCTAACAGTCACATTCCGTGTCTAACAGTCACAACCCGTGTCTAACAGTCACATTCCGTGTCTAACAGTCACAGCCCGTGTCTAACAGTCACATTCCGTGTCTAACAGTCACAACCCGTGTCTAACAGTCACATTCCGTGTCTAACAGTCACAACCCGTGTCTAACAGTCACAACCCGTGTCTAACAGTCACAGCCCGTGTCTTACAGTCACAGCCCGTGTCTTACAGTCACAGCCCGTGTCTTACAGTCACAACCCATGTGTAACAGTCACAACCCATGTCTAACAGTCACAACCCATGTCTAACAGTCACAACCCGTGTCTAACAGTCACAACCCATGTCTAACAGTCACAGCCCGTGTCTTACAGTCACAGCCCGTGTCTTACAGTCACAGCCCGTGTCTTACAGTCACAACCCATGTCTAACAGTCACAACCCATGTCTAACAGTCACAACCCGTGTCTAACAGTCACAGCCCGTGTCTTACAGTCACAGCCCGTGTCTAACAGTCACAGCCCGTGTCTTACAGTCACAACCCATGTCTAACAGTCACAACCCATGTCTAACAGTCACAACCCGTGTCTAACAGTCACAGCCCGTGTCTTACAGTCATAGTTAGTGTCTAACAGTCCTAGGTAGTGTCTAACAGTCCTAGGTAGTGTCTAACAGTCCTAGTTAGTGTCTAACAGTCCTAGTTAGTGTCTAACAGTCCTAGTTAGTGTCTAACAGTCCTAGTTAGTGTCTAACAGTCCTAGTTAGTGTCTAACAGTCCTAGGTAGTGTCTAACAGTCCTAGTTAGTGTCTAACAGTCCTAGTTAGTGTCTAACAGTCCTAGGTAGTGTCTAACAGTCCTAGGTAGTGTCTAACAGTCCTAGTTAGTGTCTAACAGTCGTAGGTAGTGTCTAACAGTCCTAGTTAGTGTCTAACAGTCCTAGTTAGTGTCTAACAGTCCTAGGTAGTGTCTAACAGTCCTAGTTAGTGTCTAACAGTCCTAGTTAGTGTCTAACAGTCCTAGTTAGTGTCTAACAGTCATAGTTAGTGTCTAACAGTCCTAGTTAGTGTCTAACAGTCACAGTTAGTGTCTAACAGTCCTAGGTAGTGTCTAACAGTCCTAGGTAGTGTCTAACAGTCCTAGGTAGTGTTTAACAGTCCTAGTTAGTGTCTAACAGTCACAGTTAGTGTCTAACAGTCCTAGTTAGTGTCTAACAGTCATAGTTAGTGTCTAACAGTCCTAGTTAGTGTCTAACAGTCATAGTTAGTGTCTAACAGTCTTAGTTAGTGTCTAACAGTCACAGTTAGTGTCTAACAGTCACATTCCGTGTCTAACAGTCATAGCTAGTGTCCAACAGTCACAGCCCGTGTCCAACAGTCACAGCCCGTGTCCAACAGTCACAGCCCATGTCCAACAGTCACAGCCCGTGTCCAACAGTCACAGCCCATGTCCAACAGTCACAGCCCATGTCCAACAGTCACAGCCCATGTCCAACAGTCACAGCCCATATCCAACAGTCACAGCCCATGTCCAATAGTCATAGTCCATGTCCTGCGCCTCACACTTAAAATCCCAGCGTAGACAGTCCACCTCCCTAACCTGAAGTTTCGCCTTCTCAGCCTGCAGAGATCTGGTTCGAAATTGCGACGTGTGCAGCTGATGCCGCAGCTCTGTCAGGCGATTCCGAAGGTGTCCTCGACGTTTCTCCAGCTCGGCCAAATCCGCGGCGATGAAGCTGGCGTAGCCGCGGTCGGTTTCGATCCATTGTTCGAGCAATTCGATGGCGGCTCGGATCTGCTCGCACTCGTCGGGAAACAGACCGACAACCGGGGCCGCGATAATGTCCGCTCGGTTCAGCAGGCTCAGCGTGGACTTCTGCATGCGGCCTGCGGTTTGGAGTTGAGACTCAACTAGCACTGTTTGAAGACTGGAGAAGACGCAGGGATGGAGCTGCATCACCAACTGAATACACTGGGGAAGAGCTGCATCACCAACTGAATGCACGGGGAAGGAGCTGCATCACCAACTGAATGCACGGGGAAGGAGCTGCATCACCAACTGAATGCACGGGGAAGGAGCTGCATCACCAACTGAAGACACGGGGAAGGAGCTGCATCACCAACTGAATGCACGGGGAAGGAGCTGCATCACCTGGGATGAGGACGAGCTTTTACGCGACTCCCCTTAAAGGTCACGGGTACAAGCCATTTTTCCATTTAGTACTGTATGGATAAGCTCCGCAACGCCAAAGGAGCGACCTATTGTATCCAAATAAATTTGCAGCATTGCGTATCAGCATCAGTTAATCTGATGAAGATTGCAGAGCTGTATCAGCCAGGTTTCATCCTGATCCAGGAGCCCTGGATTTACAACGGTAAGTTAACCAATATCCCTTCTGGCTACTGTGATTTTTATGTGTGGCCCGGGAAACAGCCGCCCGCGTGCGGCCATCCTTGCTGCCAGCCATCTACAGGCTTGGCTGAGGACTGACCTTTCGGATGGGGACCTCTGTGTCATCCAATCCAATTACTTATCTCCTCTCCAGTGCTTCATCGCCTCTATTTATATTCCTGGCGACGGAGACCCAGCTCCAGAGAGCCTACTGCGCCTAGCGCAATACTGCGAGAACCAGAATGCTGATCTCCTGGTGGGCGGAGACCTTAACGCCCACCATCAGCACTGGGGCAGTAAGGACACCAACACCAGGGGGGAAGAGCTTCTTGCTCTTATCTCCGGTACTAACCTTATGCTCTGCAACCGCGGAAGCACACCTACCTTTAACAATGGCAGATGGACGGAGGTTCTCGATGCCACCCTCACCTCTCCTAGACTTTTTGACAGGATTATGGAGTGGATGGTCTGGACCGATAAGCCATCCTTCTCTGACCACCTTTTCATAGCCTTCAATATTACGGACACTAAGCGGCCATCTCCAATAACTTGGAGACGCAACATCCGTAATACTGACTGGGCAGCCTTCACGGCTACCCTTGATTCTCACCTTCAGGAACTCATGGATAGTGATCCGATTAAGAGTTGTGAGGGTGTCGATCACGCGGCTGAGACGCTTTCGGGCTGCATCACTGCGGCCTACGAAGCGTCCTGCCCCATTCGGGCCTACAAAGGCAAAACCTCAGCTCCGTGGTGGAACCCGGAACTGGGAAAACTCCGGCAAAAGGCCAAGTCTTCATCGCCGTGCCATGAAGTCGGGTAACCCTGATGACATGGATCTCTTCCGACAGGCCTCACGACACTTCAAGTGTGAAATCCGTAGGGCCAAGGATAGTAAGTGGCGCCAATTCTGCGACGAGTTGGACAAAGACCGGCCCACCTCTAGGCTGGTCAAGGCCCTTACTATGGACAAAATGTCCAAACTAGCCATGATCAAAAAAGATGATGGCTCTCTCACCAACGAACCTCAGGAAGTGCTGCAGCAAATGCTGGGCAGCTTCTTTCCCGAGGTTCCCACAGCTGGCACGGAACCCAACCATTCGCTGGAAGGATCCAACCTGGCTGCGAGCTTTATTAATGAGGGACTGATTGCTAAAGCAGTCAGAACCTTCAAGCCTTTCAAATCTCCAGGACCTGACGGTATCTACCCTGTCCTTTTGCGCGAGGCAGCCAAGATCCCCAGGTTTCTGAGAATCACCTGCAACATCTTGCGGGCCACAATCCAGATAGGGTACATTCCCAAAAGTTGGACTAACGCTCGTGTTGTCTTTATTCCCAAGCCGGGAAAAGGCGACTATCAGAGCGTTAAGGCCTTCAGGCCCATCAGCTTAACCTCGTTTCTGTTAAAGCTGACTGAGAGGCTCGTACACTGGCGGCTGCTGGCTTGCGAGCTAACAGCCATGCCTCTCAGTAACAATCAGCACGCCTTCCGCCCCGGAAGGTCCACTGACAGCGCACTCCATGCGATTGTTGAAAAGCTAGAGAGAGCCGTGCTGGGCAACGGCTATGCTCTCGGCTTATTCCTCGACATAGAGGGGGCCTTTGATAATGTTATTTTTGATGCATTTCAGAGTGCCCTTCGCGATCGCAATACCCACTCTACCATCATACGTTGGATCATGTATATGATCTCCAACCGTACGGTCACTGCCCACCTTCTTGGGCACACTGCCACTACCAGAGTTTGTAAAGGGGGCCCACAAGGCGGCGTCCTCACTCCAACTCTTTGGAACATGGTCATCGACGCTCTACTCAGGAGCCCTGGACCAGAGCCCGTCTTCAAAGTCGGCTATGCGGACGACGTTACTGCTATCGTGGCAGGACCCTCGCCCAGCACTCTCAGGGATCTCATGCAAGCCTTTCTTCGCAGAGCAGAAACCTGGGCCCGCAGCAATGGTCTTAAGCTCTCTGAGCCAAAGACTGTCGCTATTATGTTCACCAGCAAAACGCGCTGGGACATTAAGCCTCTGCAGCTTTACGGCAGAGACATTGCCTTCGCAAAGCAGACACGGTGCCTCGGGGTAACTCTCGACCATAGGCTAAACTGGTCTAGCCATGTGAAGGCTAAAGCCAAACGCGCCTCTGCAATTCTAGCCCAGCTTCGCCGGGCGCTTGGCACCACCTGGGGACTGTCCCCAAAGCGTTTGTGGTGGATCTATACCTCTGTGGTCAGACCCGCCATTACCTACGCCTCCTTAGTCTGGGTAAGTGCTACCCAGATTAAAAGCCATGCAGATAGGCTCAACACAATCCAAGGACGAGCGTGTCGGCTGATCTGCAATGCTACCAGATCCACACCTTTTGCTGGTATGGGAGCATTTCTCGACCTGCCTCCCCTCGACCTTTTTATTAAAGGGGAGGCGGCTAGAGCAACCCGGCGGCTCCTTGACGCCGGTATTAACTTCCGCTATATGAGAGCACCAGCTAAGTGGAACCTGGTCCCACACAGCGATATGTGCCTCAACATCCTCAGTGAATGCGAAGCTTACCAAGTCCTCACGGACAGCATCGCTTCAACGCTCAACGTGAGACAACGCTACTCGGTAGCCATCGACTCGCGTGACTCCATTAGTGACAATTGGAACCCTGGAGAGATCCACTGCTATACCGACGGTTCCAAGCAGTCAGCAAACACCGGCTTTGGTGTCTGCATTATTCTCAATGGGCGGGTCATCGCCACCCACGCCCAGTACACTGGAACCAGCTCTAGTGTCTTTCAAAATGAAGTCCTAGCTATCAGCTCGTGCTCAGCAGAGCTTCTCGCCTCTGGCGTTGCTGGCAAGGACATCATCTTCCACTCTGACAGCCAAGCTGCACTGCACGCCATCTGCAGCTGCAGTGTCAGCTCAGCAACAGTCCTGGACTGTGTCAAGCATCTCAACATGTTGGGCTCATCCAACAAAATCACTCTTAAGTGGGTGCCGGGACACTCAGGTTTCCGGGGAAATGAGCTTGCTGATGCGCTTGCAAAAGCCGGCTCATCTGGATCCTGCATCGGACCTGAGCCCCTCGTCCCGACCCCCTCCTGTGTCATCAACTCACGGATCAAAACGTGGGTCAGGACCCAGCACTACTCGCTCTGGGCGAACTGCATCACTTGCAGGCAATCTAGAGGTGCTGTTCCACAGCCCTCTCGCCAGCTCCGGAACCTCCTCCTCCGGCTTTCGCGGAGGGACATCCGGGCTGCCACTATGACCCTCTCAGGCCATGGTTGCTTCTCCAGGCACCAGTACCTGCAGGGCAGCATTCCTAGCGCCACCTGCAGCTTCTGCAACTCAGGTGACGAGTCAGCTGAACACTTCGTCAGCATCTGCCCCGCCTTCACGCGGGCCAGACTTAAATTCCTCGGGCCACACACTTCTATTCATGATGCGTGCAAACCCGAAAATTTCAACCAGCTCATGCATTTCCTCCGGGCAACCCGCAGGGCTGAACTCCCAATTCCAGGGAACAACATAGCTGCCGGCGACACCGAGGGACCCCCCTGGGCGACGCCAACCATTCGTCCATAACGGCGCATCGGTCGTCCAGGGGTTAGCGGAATGGGCGGCTGCGCCTTCCCCTCTGGGACCTCCCTGCAGCTAAGTCAAGTAAGTAAGTCAAAGCACGGGGAAGGAGCTGCATCACCAACTGAATACACGGGGAAGGAGCTGCATCACCACCTGAATACACGGGGAAGGAGCTGCATCACCAACTGAATACACGGGGAAGGAGCTGCATCACCAACTGAATATACGGGGAAGGAGCTGCATCACCAACTGAATACACGGGGAAGGAGCTGCATCACCAACTGAATACACGGGGAAGGAGCTGCATCACCACCTGAATACACGGGGAAGGAACTCCCTACGTGAAAACGCAATTCTTACGTGCAGAAATATGAGCGAACTAAATTTCAAGCAATAAAACATGAATTTTATCGAGATCCCAGAAACTAAACCAACCAAGCCTCAGACAGTCCCGTAGAAACAGGTGCGGATTGTACAGCGCATTCTTCAAACAGTCGCCGATTCGGCTATTCCATTCTCGCCGATTGATAGTGTACTTTTTAGCCGTCTCCAACGGTGCCTGTCGCAGATCCAAAGTGTAAAACGACAGCAGGTATTTTTCGCATTGGGCTTGGATACGACCAATTAAATCGATCATACCTGAAAGATGAAACGTTAACCGTTATTGGGTGTTTGTGCATTAGTCCTCTAGTTGATCCTACCAACCCCCATTCAGCCTCACCAGTAAACCTGCTCGGTACGTAGGCCAACAGCCGATTCTGCAAGCGAGTCAGCTTCATACAAGTCTCCGGACTAATGTGCTTTAAATCCGGTTGCAATTCTTGCAACTCGGGATCCCGCCCAAGCACAATGGCCGATTGCATCTGACGCATGGAGTTCAGCTCCGACAGGCTGTGACAGTTCATCACCTCCCTGGCAACCGGCGCCCAACGACAGATGAACGCATAAGCGCTAGCGTCAGAGTCCGCGTCAGCTCTGGGACTCAGGCCAGCTTCTCCGCCGCTGTCCTCATCCTGACTATAGAATTCCAGCTCTAAACTGGCTAGTTGTGCTCGAACTCGGGCCAACTCGTCCAGAAGAATCGAATAGAGCTGGTGCAAATTTTTCGGCGAATTCGAGGCCAGAAAGTCCATTTTCGGCGGTGTTAATTAGACGAGCTTTACAGAAGCTGCCGTTGCGGTCTTGCGTGCAGGTAGACACTGGGCATGATGAGATTTGAACTAAATAGCCCAAAAAACACTCAGGAAAGGAGAGAGACTTTGTTGTGCTTGAGCACTTATTGTACTCGCTTCGCGGCAACTTTCGAATTCTCAGATAGTTTTTTTTATTAACAAAAAACCGTACAAGTGTGCGAGTGTACAAAACTTTAGCTGCGAATGTGCCAGCGCGCGTAGCTAAGCAATAGGACGAATAACTGAGCAGTTAGAGCTTTCGCCATCTAGAGAATAGAGAATAATTAAATACCTGCTGCAGCTTTCCAGCTGTTCTGTTAGTCTACCGCTGTTGAATTTCTTTTCATCGTCTCAGTTGGCTGGTTTTATTTATACTATGAGAAGCACTTTCTTTGCCGCCAACTAACCGATTCGCTTGACTTAGCTAACCGCCGACCATGCAGTTGCTTACATGCATCTCATGCAGCATAAATTATTAATTATACTGCCTCTGAGTCGATTATATAATAATATGATTGCACCGCACAGACACACACCCATACCCAGTCACCATTACAACTGAATTAGCTAGAACTCTAGCAAATGAGCTCAGGTGGGGGTAATGCGAAAATCGGCATAGGGTACTTAGTACATGTACATTCAAAGACAGCCAAACAAAGCACAAATCGTGGAGAGCCACAAACAGCACACAGCATCATCAGGGACAGCCACAAACAGCACACACAGCACCATCACGGACAGCCACAAACAGCACACAGCATCATCAGGGACAGCCACAAACAGCACACACAGCACCATCAGGGACAGCCACAAACAGCACACACAGCACCATCACGGACAGCCACAAACAGCACACACAGCACCATCACGGACAGCCACAAACAGCACACACAGCATCATCATAGACAACCACGGGTAAATGTTAGCTATGACAAAGGATTGTTTAGTTTTGATAGTAAATAATTAATGCAAACAAAAGGTTCAAAATACAAATAAATAATTTAAGTATGTAAGTTACTTTAGCAGGCTCTTTCCAACAAGGCCTAGATTACTAGTTTGAACGAGAGTTTATTTGTTTATTTAAGAAGAAAAATGTCGCCCAAAAATTAATTTTGTTTTCAAATGTCCCCTTAGAAACCGGCAGCTAACTTGAAAAAGCAAAATTGAACGCACTGGTATCGATTAGAGACGTCAGAGTGAAAGTTTCGCTGAATAACTAAATAGGTAATTATTTGCTTGGCTATTAAAATTAGTAACAATTTGTTGAAAAGAAGTTGTGTATTTTTACTCCGACAGGACAACGCCTTCGACTCGATCAAGTCTCCATCGGCGTTTCACCCGAGGCGGCGGCGGGCGCGTCGCGAATAATCCTCGTGCTGATGATGTCGGCCAGCACCGGCCGCTTATCGGAGCGCAGAACGGCGGGCTTGCCGCCACGGTAGATCGCCGCTCGCCGGCCCTTCTCGTTAGCCACTAGGTAGGGTCGCAGGTAGTCAACTCCGTCGCGACGAATGACGCAAATGTCGATGTTTGATCCGCTGCCTAGGTCGTTGAATATGCCAGCGGCTACGGCGTCGCGTACCAGTTCGACAGCCTGCTGCTGGTCCAGATCCGGTTTGAACCGGCTTTCGAAAACGGCCATAGCGGCCAGACAGCCGCTGCCCATGGTTAGGTAGGGCGCGCAGTCCACAGAGCCGTGCGGCGCCACCGAGTACAGGTGCGGGCCCTGGTAGTCAACGCCGCCAATTACTAGGGCGGCGCCGATGTAGCCTTGGTACCTGGGTTATAGATAGAAGGCGGCTTCGGTGTGTTTCTTTGTTTCCAGGAAATACTTGCGATCGTGTTTCTATGAAAAAGTACAAATAATGTACTACGTATGTACTACGAGAAATTTTAAGTCTGAACTATCAACAAAATACTAAAAATGTACCTTTCAACAAATTAGCTCATACTTTCTAGGAAATGCAAATCGTGTACTTTCCAAGAAAAGTCTGTTGACTTTAGGAAATGGAAATAGAATAAAACCACAAAGAAATTTTAAGCCTAGGCATTCCAAGAAATACTAACTATGTAATTTCTAGGAAATAATATGGCGCGACTTTCTAAGAAATACTAAAAATGCACTTTCGCACATACTTCCTCCGATAAATTAATAAACTTGTTATTTTAAATACTGACGCCTCATACTTCAAAACGAAAGAGAAACGGGAGAAAAAAAGAAAAAAAGTCTTTATCGCAAGACATAAAATCATCAACGATATTTTATTCACCTAAACAGGTAGTCCTTCAGCAGCTGTTTGGCGGTGATGACACGCGGCAGCCGGCCAGTTGACAGCTGGTGCAGTTTAATCTGCGCCGATATCTGCCTAGTAACCATTTCGGTATCGGCGGCCGTGCCGGCGCCGCAGCAATAGATCCTGTCGGAGATGTAGTGAATCTTTTCGCAATTTTTATCCGCCACAATGGTGCCCTCAGTGGCGCGAGTGTCCGCGCCCAGCACGACGCCGCCATTAAAAATGCAGCCAACAATGGTTGTGCCAGTCTTCCTAGCCCGGGGCAGGGCCGCCGCGCCGCCAGCTGATCCGGCGCCGGCTTGATTACCTAGGCCGCCGCATTTAGCTAGCAGGTGCTGATTGCGCAGGACATTGTCAAAGACAAAACCGGGGGCCGATGGTTCCTCTAGCATGGCGCTATTTGTTTAGCTGGAGTTGGTTAGGGGAGGGAATAATAGGTGAATTAGTATATTTCCCCGCTAAGGATTTTTAAGACAGATGATATTTATCCCAAACTCAGGATCATGGAAACACCCCAGTTATCCCAACCTGAGGATTTGGGAAATTATTGCAATTATCCTAAACTGAATATTCAGTAATATATTTAGAAAGTATGGCAGTTATCCCAACGTGAGGATTTGGGAAAAGATGGAGGCTATCTTAATCTGATGATTTAGAAAACAAAGCAGTTATCCCCAACGAAGGATTTTGAAAAGACCAAGTTATCCCCAACGAAGGATTTTGAAAAGACTAAGTTATCCCAACCTGACAATTAGGGAAAATGGCAGTTATCCCAACCTGGCAATTAGGGAAAATGGCAGTTATCTCAAACTGACAATTAGGGAAAATGGCAGTTATCTCAACCTGGCAATTAGGGAAAATGGAAGTTATCTCAACCTGACAATTAGGGAAAATGGCAGTTATCCCAACCTGGCAATTAGGGAAAATGGAAGTTATCTCAACCTGAAAATTAGGGAAACATGGCAGTTATCCCAACCTGGCAATTAGGGAAACATGGCAGTTATCCCAACCTGGCAATTAGGGAAACATGGCAGTTATCCCAACCTGGCAATTAGGGAAAATGGCAGTTATCTCAACCTGACAATTAGGGAAAATGGCAGTTATCCCAACCTGGCAATTAGGGAAAATGGCAGTTATCTCAACCTGAAAATTAGGGAAACATGGCAGTTATCCCAACCTGGCAATTAGGGAAACATGGCAGTTATCCCAACCTGGCAATTAGGGAAACATGGCAGTTATCCCAACCTGGCAATTAGGGAAACATGGCAGTTATCTCAACCCGACAGTAAGTGAAAAATGGCAGTTATCCCAACCTGGCAATTAGGGAAAAATGGCAGTTATCACAAACTGAGGATCTGAGACAAATGCAGTCATCCTAAACTAAGAATATGTGAAATCCCCATTCTGGGGATCTCAGATGCTTGCCGCAGCTTAAACTAATTGCCTAACAAAAAATGCTCCCTAATTCCCTGAAGTTGATCAACACAATAAACAAAAAAATCAGAAACACCAACGAGCGTTCAAATTGAAAGACCAAAAAATCAATATTTTGCGCTCATTTGCGTTTATTTGCATCAGGCAAACTACTTAGCAATGTTAGTAGTATGTAAAGAGCGACGTGTTATCATATTGTTTTTTTAAAATCATGATCGATGCAGGAAAAATAACTATTCGTAGGAAATGAAAAGGCAAATTAAATTAAACGAAAAAACACATGCCTCAGTAGTATATAGCAGATACCTAAGTGGCTTTTATAAGCATATATCGTGTAACGTGGAGGGAATCAAAGAATCTGGGATTTTTTATGGATGCAATAGAGTACATTTTTAATTTCTATGCAGAAGAAAAATGATTGGTACGTGTCATTTTCAGCGTCTCAGCAATCAAAAGCAAAAAATGGAGTTAGTAAAATAATGTACACAGATATATATGCATAATAGTGTATAACCAGGATAAACAGCAGTACTTGGCTAATTTCAAAACTGAATACTATAGTGATCGTACAAGCCATGTCAGTAGGATTAATAAGACTTAATATAATAATGACAAATTTCTAGCCATATATTAAGTGTCACAGTTGAAATTTCACAGAAAAGATGTTTTAAATCAGAAAATCAAAATTTACCTACTTATACTACTCAGGCCAAGTTAACAGTAGTAACAGGCGAGTGGTAAAGTAAGTAAAAACAAAAACATTAGCAATATTTTATTAGAAAATAGGAGTGGTTAGATGCTCAAGAATATGTAATAATTTAATAATTTTAATCTAAAATAACTAGCGTTAGTAGGCACGCATTGCCTCAAAAAGTATTGTGGCGCCAAAATCTGTGCCAGCGCAACAAAACAGCAGCAATAAGGGGGCGCGCCAAAAGAGGCCGAATTGACAGTCAAGATGTGCGCCAGAAATATTATTATCATGAGCGTTGAAAATTGAATCATAGTGGTTGCCAGAAGTTGGTCATTAGGGGCACTGAAGGATGGTCATCAGGGGGCACCAGAAGGTGGTCATAAGAGTCATCCCAAAATATGGTCCTCAGGGGGCACCAGAAGGTGGTCATAAGAGTCATCCCAAAATATGGTCATCAGGGAGCACCACAAGGTGGTCATAAGATTCATCCAAAATATGGTCATCAGGGGGCACCAGAAGGTGGTCATAAGATTCATCCAAAGTATGGTCATCAGGGGGCGCCAGAAGGTGGTCATAAGATTCATCCAAAGTATGGTCATCAGGGGGCGCCAGAAGGTGGTCATAAGATTCATCCAAAGTATGGTCATCAGGGGGCGCCAGAAGGTGGTCATAAGAGTCATCCCAAAATATGGTCATCAGGGGGCACCAGAAGGTGGTCATAAGAGTCATCCCAAAATATGGTCATCAGGGAGCACCACAAGGTGGTCATAAGATTCATCCAAAATATGGTCATCAGGGGGCACCAGAAGGTGGTCATAAGATTCATCCAAAGTATGGTCATCAGGGGGCGCCAGAAGGTGGTCATAAGATTCATCCAAAGTATGGTCATCAGGGGGCGCCAGAAGGTGGTCATAAGATTCATCCAAAGTATGGTCATCAGGGGGCGCCAGAAGGTGGTCATAAGAGTCATCCAAAATATGGTCATCAGGGAGCACCACAAGGTGGTCATAAGATTCATCCAAAATATGGTCATCAGGGGGCACCAGAAGGTGGTCATAAGAGTCATCCCAAAATATGGTCATCAGGGAGCACCACAAGGTGGTCATAAGATTCATCCAAAATATGGTCATCAGGGGGCACCAGAAGGTGGTCATAAGATTCATCCAAAGTATGGTCATCAGGGGGCGCCAGAAGGTGGTCATAAGATTCATCCAAAGTATGGTCATCAGGGGGCGCCAGAAGGTGGTCATAAGAGTCATCCAAAATATGGTCATCAGGGACACCAGAGGGTGGTCATAAGAGTCATCCAAAATATGGTCATCAGGGACACCAGAGGGTGGTCATAAGATTCATCCAAAATATGGTCATCAGGGACAATAACAGATGGTCATGAGGCGCGAAGACAAGGAATCCTTGATGATTTACTGAATCAGATTCAATGAACAACGAAACAGTTTAAGCTGGACTTCCGTTCAAGACAGTCACCAAAGCTTATTTATTTATCTTTGGGAAAAGAACAAATTTCTTAGAGGCAACCCGGCAAAAATGTTTCAATATAAAAAAATAATCGGAAACGTCCAAAAGCAATTACTAATAAAAAAAATTAGGGAACACAATAATTTATGACTTATTCTCAAAGACAAATTAATGTTGAAAAAGAATTAATGCAAAAGCAGATAACAGTGCGTATCAAATTGGTTAAGATTAGGTTCAAAGCACGAAAAAAACTCGCACGCACACACAAGGGAAATAGTTCAAAATCCAATAACCACTAAATAATGACGTCATCAAATTTGAATAGTGCAACCAAGACCGGTCAATACAGATCGGGGCATCTCTTCCAGTCGCGACGCTCTTTGCAGTCCCAATACTCGCCGGTGAAGCAGTGAACAATGCCACCGTTGATGGGGTCCTGCTTTGGTTTGAACCAAACTGGCTGGTAGTCCGTAACTGGGTGGCCTGCGGGATTTGTAACGCGATATTTGCAAAGATAGACGTTTATTAATTTTGTTAATTCTGCTCTACTGTTAGTAGTTCAATATGCGACAGACTACAACGATTGTAGTGACGGTTAAAATTGAGCAGACTTCCGATTAGAAATAAATCTACGAGTGTAACAGAGAGCTAAGTAAAATTCACCGAAACCAGTAACATTAAAACAAGAAGTTATAGTTGTTGTTAAAAACATAAGCCTTAAGAGGGTAATTTAAAAGATAAAGGCGATTTTTAATAGATAAGAAGACGATTCTAACTACATGAGAGGGCGATTCTCAGAAGATGAGGGCGATTCACAATAGATGAGAGAGCGATTCACAATAGATGAGAGAGCGATTCACAATAGATGAGAGGGCGATTCTCAATAGGAGAGAGGGTGATTCTTAATAAATGAGAGGGCGATTCTCAATAGGAGAGAGGGTGATTCTTAATAAATGAGAGGGCGATTCTCAATAGGAGAGAGGGTGATTCTTAATAAATGAGAGGGCGATTCTCAATAGGAGAGAGGGTGATTCTTAATAAATGAGAGGGCGATTCTCAATAGGTGAAAGGGAGATTTTAACCCAACAGATGAGTATAAAAACCGCAAGCAATAACAAAATGCGCAAAACATTTTTGCTCCAATTAGTTTAACAAATATGAATCTAAATTAAAACCACAAAATGGACACTTGGCCAATCTAAGTGCTACTTCTTGCGTCAATACTTAGTTAAACTAAAACGACAAACTTACTAGAAAAAACATTTTAATGAGATAAGTAAAACCACAACAAAATTAAATAACTTTAAAGTACACTACAACTACGAGTACAAGTCAGCAACAAGTAGTAGCTATAATAAAAATATAATTCACCAACTGCACCAATCTCTCAGTGTCTAAAGTACAAATCTCCAGTAATTAAAAATAATTAACGTTTACCTTCAGCATTAGCACTGCTATCTTGCTCATTGTCTGAAAATTATTTGTTAAATAATAAATATTGAATGCTGAGAATTAGCTGACGTTTTTACTATTATTAACATGGGAAAAGCCAGCGAGCGCAAAGCATACGATTTTATGAATGTCTAAATAAAAATATTACGAATTAATAATGTTTCAATCATGCAATAATAAAATTAATGATCAGAAATGTTGATTTTGAGAATAGAGTACAATCATATAATAAAGATTAGGGGCGGGTAGAGACACCCTCTGAAGGATCAGGAGGGGTGGTATAGACACCCTCTGAAGGATCAGGCAGTCGGGTAGAGAACACCCTCTGAAAGATCAGGCAGGCGGGTAGAGACACCCTCTGAAAGATCAGGCAGGCGAGTAGAGACACCCTCTGAAGGATCAGGCAGTCAGGTAGAGACACCCTCTAAAGGATCAGGCAGTCGGGTAGAGACACCCTCTGAAAGATCAGGCAGGCGGGTAGAGACACCCTCTGAAGGATCAGGCAGTCGGGTAGAGACACCCTCTGAAGGATCAGGCAGTCGGGTAGAGACACCCTCTGAAAGATCAGGCAGTCGGGTAGAGACACCCTCTGAAGGATCAGGCAGTCGGGTAGAGACACCCTCTGAAGGATCAGGCAGTCGGGTAGAGACACCCTCTGAAGGATCAGGCAGTCGGGTAGAGACACCCTCTGAAGGATCAGGCAGTCGGGTAGAGACA
This sequence comes from Macrostomum cliftonense, assembly GCA_950096795.1. Classification (NCBI taxonomy): domain Eukaryota; kingdom Metazoa; phylum Platyhelminthes; family Macrostomidae; genus Macrostomum; species Macrostomum cliftonense. Next base: position 3,587,053 of record CATNEM010000162.1, read on the forward strand.
CCCTCTGAAGGATCAGGAGGGGTGGTAGAGACACCCTCTGAAAGATCAGACAGGCGGGTAGAGACACCCTCTGAAGGATCAGGCAGGCGGGTAGAGACACCCTCTGAAAGATCAGGCAGACGGGTAGAGACACCCTCTGAAGGATCAGGCAGTCGGGTAGAGACACCCTCTGAAGGATCAGGCAGTCGGGTAGAGACACCCTCTGAAGGATCAGGCAGTCGGGTAGAGACACCCTCTGAAGGATCAGGCAGTCGGGTAGAGACACCCTCTGAAGGATCAGGAGGGGTGGTAGAGACACCCTCTGAAAGATCAGACAGGCGGGTAGAGACACCCTCTGAAGGATCAGGCAGGCGGGTAGAGACACCCTCTGAAGAATCTGAGCCGTATAATTTTATCGGTTTGCCCACAAAATAAATAACCAAATCACATATTTTTAAAAGGATCGTAC
>CATNEM010000162.1:3602500-3615000 GCA_950096795.1 Macrostomum cliftonense
ATCTATCTATCTATCTATCTATCTATCTATCTATCTATCTATCTATCTATCTATCTATCTATCTATCTATCTATCTATCTATCTATCTATCTATCTATCTATCTATCTATCTATCTATCTATCTATCTATCTATCTATCTATCTATCTATCTATCTATCTATCTATCTATCTATCTATCTATCTATCTATCTATCTATCTATCTATCTATCTATCTATCTATCTATCTATCTATCTATCTATCTATCTATCTATCTATCTATCTATCTATCTATCTATCTATCTATCTATCTATCTATCTATCTATCTATCTATCTATCTATCTATCTATCTATCTATCTATCTATCTATCTATCTATCTATCTATCTATCTATCTATCTATCTATCTATCTATCTATCTATCTATCTATCTATCTATCTATCTATCTATCTATCTATCTATCTATCTATCTATCTATCTATCTATCTATCTATCTATCTATCTATCTATCTATCTATCTATCTATCTATCTATCTATCTATCTATCTATCTATCTATCTATCTATCTATCTATCTATCTATCTATCTATCTATCTATCTATCTATCTATCTATCTATCTATCTATCTATCTATCTATCTATCTATCTATCTATCTATCTATCTATCTATCTATCTATCTATCTATCTATCTATCTATCTATCTATCTATCTATCTATCTATCTATCTATCTATCTATCTATCTATCTATCTATCTATCTATCTATCTATCTATCTATCTATCTATCTATCTATCTATCTATCTATCTATCTATCTATCTATCTATCTATCTATCTATCTATCTATCTATCTATCTATCTATCTATCTATCTATCTATCTATCTATCTATCTATCTATCTATCTATCTATCTATCTATCTATCTATCTATCTATCTATCTATCTATCTATCTATCTATCTATCTATCTATCTATCTATCTATCTATCTATCTATCTATCTATCTATCTATCTATCTATCTATCTATCTATCTATCTATCTATCTATCTATCTATCTATCTATCTATCTATCTATCTATCTATCTATCTATCTATCTATCTATCTATCTATCTATCTATCTATCTATCTATCTATCTATCTATCTATCTATCTATCTATCTATCTATCTATCTATCTATCTATCTATCTATCTATCTATCTATCTATCTATCTATCTATCTATCTATCTATCTATCTATCTATCTATCTATCTATCTATCTATCTATCTATCTATCTATCTATCTATCTATCTATCTATCTATCTATCTATCTATCTATCTATCTATCTATCTATCTATCTATCTATCTATCTATCTATCTATCTATCTATCTATCTATCTATCTATCTATCTATCTATCTATCTATCTATCTATCTATCTATCTATCTATCTATCTATCTATCTATCTATCTATCTATCTATCTATCTATCTATCTATCTATCTATCTATCTATCTATCTATCTATCTATCTATCTATCTATCTATCTATCTATCTATCTATCTATCTATCTATCTATCTATCTATCTATCTATCTATCTATCTATCTATCTATCTATCTATCTATCTATCTATCTATCTATCTATCTATCTATCTATCTATCTATCTATCTATCTATCTATCTATCTATCTATCTATCTATCTATCTATCTATCTATCTATCTATCTATCTATCTATCTATCTATCTATCTATCTATCTATCTATCTATCTATCTATCTATCTATCTATCTATCTATCTATCTATCTATCTATCTATCTATCTATCTATCTATCTATCTATCTATCTATCTATCTATCTATCTATCTATCTATCTATCTATCTATCTATCTATCTATCTATCTATCTATCTATCTATCTATCTATCTATCTATCTATCTATCTATCTATCTATCTATCTATCTATCTATCTATCTATCTATCTATCTATCTATCTATCTATCTATCTATCTATCTATCTATCTATCTATCTATCTATCTATCTATCTATCTATCTATCTATCTATCTATCTATCTATCTATCTATCTATCTATCTATCTATCTATCTATCTATCTATCTATCTATCTATCTATCTATCTATCTATCTATCTATCTATCTATCTATCTATCTATCTATCTATCTATCTATCTATCTATCTATCTATCTATCTATCTATCTATCTATCTATCTATCTATCTATCTATCTATCTATCTATCTATCTATCTATCTATCTATCTATCTATCTATCTATCTATCTATCTATCTATCTATCTATCTATCTATCTATCTATCTATCTATCTATCTATCTATCTATCTATCTATCTATCTATCTATCTATCTATCTATCTATCTATCTATCTATCTATCTATCTATCTATCTATCTATCTATCTATCTATCTATCTATCTATCTATCTATCTATCTATCTATCTATCTATCTATCTATCTATCTATCTATCTATCTATCTATCTATCTATCTATCTATCTATCTATCTATCTATCTATCTATCTATCTATCTATCTATCTATCTATCTATCTATCTATCTATCTATCTATCTATCTATCTATCTATCTATCTATCTATCTATCTATCTATCTATCTATCTATCTATCTATCTATCTATCTATCTATCTATCTATCTATCTATCTATCTATCTATCTATCTATCTATCTATCTATCTATCTATCTATCTATCTATCTATCTATCTATCTATCTATCTATCTATCTATCTATCTATCTATCTATCTATCTATCTATCTATCTATCTATCTATCTATCTATCTATCTATCTATCTATCTATCTATCTATCTATCTATCTATCTATCTATCTATCTATCTATCTATCTATCTATCTATCTATCTATCTATCTATCTATCTATCTATCTATCTATCTATCTATCTATCTATCTATCTATCTATCTATCTATCTATCTATCTATCTATCTATCTATCTATCTATCTATCTATCTATCTATCTATCTATCTATCTATCTATCTATCTATCTATCTATCTATCTATCTATCTATCTATCTATCTATCTATCTATCTATCTATCTATCTATCTATCTATCTATCTATCTATCTATCTATCTATCTATCTATCTATCTATCTATCTATCTATCTATCTATCTATCTATCTATCTATCTATCTATCTATCTATCTATCTATCTATCTATCTATCTATCTATCTATCTATCTATCTATCTATCTATCTATCTATCTATCTATCTATCTATCTATCTATCTATCTATCTATCTATCTATCTATCTATCTATCTATCTATCTATCTATCTATCTATCTATCTATCTATCTATCTATCTATCTATCTATCTATCTATCTATCTATCTATCTATCTATCTATCTATCTATCTATCTATCTATCTATCTATCTATCTATCTATCTATCTATCTATCTATCTATCTATCTATCTATCTATCTATCTATCTATCTATCTATCTATCTATCTATCTATCTATCTATCTATCTATCTATCTATCTATCTATCTATCTATCTATCTATCTATCTATCTATCTATCTATCTATCTATCTATCTATCTATCTATCTATCTATCTATCTATCTATCTATCTATCTATCTATCTATCTATCTATCTATCTATCTATCTATCTATCTATCTATCTATCTATCTATCTATCTATCTATCTATCTATCTATCTATCTATCTATCTATCTATCTATCTATCTATCTATCTATCTATCTATCTATCTATCTATCTATCTATCTATCTATCTATCTATCTATCTATCTATCTATCTATCTATCTATCTATCTATCTATCTATCTATCTATCTATCTATCTATCTATCTATCTATCTATCTATCTATCTATCTATCTATCTATCTATCTATCTATCTATCTATCTATCTATCTATCTATCTATCTATCTATCTATCTATCTATCTATCTATCTATCTATCTATCTATCTATCTATCTATCTATCTATCTATCTATCTATCTATCTATCTATCTATCTATCTATCTATCTATCTATCTATCTATCTATCTATCTATCTATCTATCTATCTATCTATCTATCTATCTATCTATCTATCTATCTATCTATCTATCTATCTATCTATCTATCTATCTATCTATCTATCTATCTATCTATCTATCTATCTATCTATCTATCTATCTATCTATCTATCTATCTATCTATCTATCTATCTATCTATCTATCTATCTATCTATCTATCTATCTATCTATCTATCTATCTATCTATCTATCTATCTATCTATCTATCTATCTATCTATCTATCTATCTATCTATCTATCTATCTATCTATCTATCTATCTATCTATCTATCTATCTATCTATCTATCTATCTATCTATCTATCTATCTATCTATCTATCTATCTATCTATCTATCTATCTATCTATCTATCTATCTATCTATCTATCTATCTATCTATCTATCTATCTATCTATCTATCTATCTATCTATCTATCTATCTATCTATCTATCTATCTATCTATCTATCTATCTATCTATCTATCTATCTATCTATCTATCTATCTATCTATCTATCTATCTATCTATCTATCTATCTATCTATCTATCTATCTATCTATCTATCTATCTATCTATCTATCTATCTATCTATCTATCTATCTATCTATCTATCTATCTATCTATCTATCTATCTATCTATCTATCTATCTATCTATCTATCTATCTATCTATCTATCTATCTATCTATCTATCTATCTATCTATCTATCTATCTATCTATCTATCTATCTATCTATCTATCTATCTATCTATCTATCTATCTATCTATCTATCTATCTATCTATCTATCTATCTATCTATCTATCTATCTATCTATCTATCTATCTATCTATCTATCTATCTATCTATCTATCTATCTATCTATCTATCTATCTATCTATCTATCTATCTATCTATCTATCTATCTATCTATCTATCTATCTATCTATCTATCTATCTATCTATCTATCTATCTATCTATCTATCTATCTATCTATCTATCTATCTATCTATCTATCTATCTATCTATCTATCTATCTATCTATCTATCTATCTATCTATCTATCTATCTATCTATCTATCTATCTATCTATCTATCTATCTATCTATCTATCTATCTATCTATCTATCTATCTATCTATCTATCTATCTATCTATCTATCTATCTATCTATCTATCTATCTATCTATCTATCTATCTATCTATCTATCTATCTATCTATCTATCTATCTATCTATCTATCTATCTATCTATCTATCTATCTATCTATCTATCTATCTATCTATCTATCTATCTATCTATCTATCTATCTATCTATCTATCTATCTATCTATCTATCTATCTATCTATCTATCTATCTATCTATCTATCTATCTATCTATCTATCTATCTATCTATCTATCTATCTATCTATCTATCTATCTATCTATCTATCTATCTATCTATCTATCTATCTATCTATCTATCTATCTATCTATCTATCTATCTATCTATCTATCTATCTATCTATCTATCTATCTATCTATCTATCTATCTATCTATCTATCTATCTATCTATCTATCTATCTATCTATCTATCTATCTATCTATCTATCTATCTATCTATCTATCTATCTATCTATCTATCTATCTATCTATCTATCTATCTATCTATCTATCTATCTATCTATCTATCTATCTATCTATCTATCTATCTATCTATCTATCTATCTATCTATCTATCTATCTATCTATCTATCTATCTATCTATCTATCTATCTATCTATCTATCTATCTATCTATCTATCTATCTATCTATCTATCTATCTATCTATCTATCTATCTATCTATCTATCTATCTATCTATCTATCTATCTATCTATCTATCTATCTATCTATCTATCTATCTATCTATCTATCTATCTATCTATCTATCTATCTATCTATCTATCTATCTATCTATCTATCTATCTATCTATCTATCTATCTATCTATCTATCTATCTATCTATCTATCTATCTATCTATCTATCTATCTATCTATCTATCTATCTATCTATCTATCTATCTATCTATCTATCTATCTATCTATCTATCTATCTATCTATCTATCTATCTATCTATCTATCTATCTATCTATCTATCTATCTATCTATCTATCTATCTATCTATCTATCTATCTATCTATCTATCTATCTATCTATCTATCTATCTATCTATCTATCTATCTATCTATCTATCTATCTATCTATCTATCTATCTATCTATCTATCTATCTATCTATCTATCTATCTATCTATCTATCTATCTATCTATCTATCTATCTATCTATCTATCTATCTATCTATCTATCTATCTATCTATCTATCTATCTATCTATCTATCTATCTATCTATCTATCTATCTATCTATCTATCTATCTATCTATCTATCTATCTATCTATCTATCTATCTATCTATCTATCTATCTATCTATCTATCTATCTATCTATCTATCTATCTATCTATCTATCTATCTATCTATCTATCTATCTATCTATCTATCTATCTATCTATCTATCTATCTATCTATCTATCTATCTATCTATCTATCTATCTATCTATCTATCTATCTATCTATCTATCTATCTATCTATCTATCTATCTATCTATCTATCTATCTATCTATCTATCTATCTATCTATCTATCTATCTATCTATCTATCTATCTATCTATCTATCTATCTATCTATCTATCTATCTATCTATCTATCTATCTATCTATCTATCTATCTATCTATCTATCTATCTATCTATCTATCTATCTATCTATCTATCTATCTATCTATCTATCTATCTATCTATCTATCTATCTATCTATCTATCTATCTATCTATCTATCTATCTATCTATCTATCTATCTATCTATCTATCTATCTATCTATCTATCTATCTATCTATCTATCTATCTATCTATCTATCTATCTATCTATCTATCTATCTATCTATCTATCTATCTATCTATCTATCTATCTATCTATCTATCTATCTATCTATCTATCTATCTATCTATCTATCTATCTATCTATCTATCTATCTATCTATCTATCTATCTATCTATCTATCTATCTATCTATCTATCTATCTATCTATCTATCTATCTATCTATCTATCTATCTATCTATCTATCTATCTATCTATCTATCTATCTATCTATCTATCTATCTATCTATCTATCTATCTATCTATCTATCTATCTATCTATCTATCTATCTATCTATCTATCTATCTATCTATCTATCTATCTATCTATCTATCTATCTATCTATCTATCTATCTATCTATCTATCTATCTATCTATCTATCTATCTATCTATCTATCTATCTATCTATCTATCTATCTATCTATCTATCTATCTATCTATCTATCTATCTATCTATCTATCTATCTATCTATCTATCTATCTATCTATCTATCTATCTATCTATCTATCTATCTATCTATCTATCTATCTATCTATCTATCTATCTATCTATCTATCTATCTATCTATCTATCTATCTATCTATCTATCTATCTATCTATCTATCTATCTATCTATCTATCTATCTATCTATCTATCTATCTATCTATCTATCTATCTATCTATCTATCTATCTATCTATCTATCTATCTATCTATCTATCTATCTATCTATCTATCTATCTATCTATCTATCTATCTATCTATCTATCTATCTATCTATCTATCTATCTATCTATCTATCTATCTATCTATCTATCTATCTATCTATCTATCTATCTATCTATCTATCTATCTATCTATCTATCTATCTATCTATCTATCTATCTATCTATCTATCTATCTATCTATCTATCTATCTATCTATCTATCTATCTATCTATCTATCTATCTATCTATCTATCTATCTATCTATCTATCTATCTATCTATCTATCTATCTATCTATCTATCTATCTATCTATCTATCTATCTATCTATCTATCTATCTATCTATCTATCTATCTATCTATCTATCTATCTATCTATCTATCTATCTATCTATCTATCTATCTATCTATCTATCTATCTATCTATCTATCTATCTATCTATCTATCTATCTATCTATCTATCTATCTATCTATCTATCTATCTATCTATCTATCTATCTATCTATCTATCTATCTATCTATCTATCTATCTATCTATCTATCTATCTATCTATCTATCTATCTATCTATCTATCTATCTATCTATCTATCTATCTATCTATCTATCTATCTATCTATCTATCTATCTATCTATCTATCTATCTATCTATCTATCTATCTATCTATCTATCTATCTATCTATCTATCTATCTATCTATCTATCTATCTATCTATCTATCTATCTATCTATCTATCTATCTATCTATCTATCTATCTATCTATCTATCTATCTATCTATCTATCTATCTATCTATCTATCTATCTATCTATCTATCTATCTATCTATCTATCTATCTATCTATCTATCTATCTATCTATCTATCTATCTATCTATCTATCTATCTATCTATCTATCTATCTATCTATCTATCTATCTATCTATCTATCTATCTATCTATCTATCTATCTATCTATCTATCTATCTATCTATCTATCTATCTATCTATCTATCTATCTATCTATCTATCTATCTATCTATCTATCTATCTATCTATCTATCTATCTATCTATCTATCTATCTATCTATCTATCTATCTATCTATCTATCTATCTATCTATCTATCTATCTATCTATCTATCTATCTATCTATCTATCTATCTATCTATCTATCTATCTATCTATCTATCTATCTATCTATCTATCTATCTATCTATCTATCTATCTATCTATCTATCTATCTATCTATCTATCTATCTATCTATCTATCTATCTATCTATCTATCTATCTATCTATCTATCTATCTATCTATCTATCTATCTATCTATCTATCTATCTATCTATCTATCTATCTATCTATCTATCTATCTATCTATCTATCTATCTATCTATCTATCTATCTATCTATCTATCTATCTATCTATCTATCTATCTATCTATCTATCTATCTATCTATCTATCTATCTATCTATCTATCTATCTATCTATCTATCTATCTATCTATCTATCTATCTATCTATCTATCTATCTATCTATCTATCTATCTATCTATCTATCTATCTATCTATCTATCTATCTATCTATCTATCTATCTATCTATCTATCTATCTATCTATCTATCTATCTATCTATCTATCTATCTATCTATCTATCTATCTATCTATCTATCTATCTATCTATCTATCTATCTATCTATCTATCTATCTATCTATCTATCTATCTATCTATCTATCTATCTATCTATCTATCTATCTATCTATCTATCTATCTATCTATCTATCTATCTATCTATCTATCTATCTATCTATCTATCTATCTATCTATCTATCTATCTATCTATCTATCTATCTATCTATCTATCTATCTATCTATCTATCTATCTATCTATCTATCTATCTATCTATCTATCTATCTATCTATCTATCTATCTATCTATCTATCTATCTATCTATCTATCTATCTATCTATCTATCTATCTATCTATCTATCTATCTATCTATCTATCTATCTATCTATCTATCTATCTATCTATCTATCTATCTATCTATCTATCTATCTATCTATCTATCTATCTATCTATCTATCTATCTATCTATCTATCTATCTATCTATCTATCTATCTATCTATCTATCTATCTATCTATCTATCTATCTATCTATCTATCTATCTATCTATCTATCTATCTATCTATCTATCTATCTATCTATCTATCTATCTATCTATCTATCTATCTATCTATCTATCTATCTATCTATCTATCTATCTATCTATCTATCTATCTATCTATCTATCTATCTATCTATCTATCTATCTATCTATCTATCTATCTATCTATCTATCTATCTATCTATCTATCTATCTATCTATCTATCTATCTATCTATCTATCTATCTATCTATCTATCTATCTATCTATCTATCTATCTATCTATCTATCTATCTATCTATCTATCTATCTATCTATCTATCTATCTATCTATCTATCTATCTATCTATCTATCTATCTATCTATCTATCTATCTATCTATCTATCTATCTATCTATCTATCTATCTATCTATCTATCTATCTATCTATCTATCTATCTATCTATCTATCTATCTATCTATCTATCTATCTATCTATCTATCTATCTATCTATCTATCTATCTATCTATCTATCTATCTATCTATCTATCTATCTATCTATCTATCTATCTATCTATCTATCTATCTATCTATCTATCTATCTATCTATCTATCTATCTATCTATCTATCTATCTATCTATCTATCTATCTATCTATCTATCTATCTATCTATCTATCTATCTATCTATCTATCTATCTATCTATCTATCTATCTATCTATCTATCTATCTATCTATCTATCTATCTATCTATCTATCTATCTATCTATCTATCTATCTATCTATCTATCTATCTATCTATCTATCTATCTATCTATCTATCTATCTATCTATCTATCTATCTATCTATCTATCTATCTATCTATCTATCTATCTATCTATCTATCTATCTATCTATCTATCTATCTATCTATCTATCTATCTATCTATCTATCTATCTATCTATCTATCTATCTATCTATCTATCTATCTATCTATCTATCTATCTATCTATCTATCTATCTATCTATCTATCTATCTATCTATCTATCTATCTATCTATCTATCTATCTATCTATCTATCTATCTATCTATCTATCTATCTATCTATCTATCTATCTATCTATCTATCTATCTATCTATCTATCTATCTATCTATCTATCTATCTATCTATCTATCTATCTATCTATCTATCTATCTATCTATCTATCTATCTATCTATCTATCTATCTATCTATCTATCTATCTATCTATCTATCTATCTATCTATCTATCTATCTATCTATCTATCTATCTATCTATCTATCTATCTATCTATCTATCTATCTATCTATCTATCTATCTATCTATCTATCTATCTATCTATCTATCTATCTATCTATCTATCTATCTATCTATCTATCTATCTATCTATCTATCTATCTATCTATCTATCTATCTATCTATCTATCTATCTATCTATCTATCTATCTATCTATCTATCTATCTATCTATCTATCTATCTATCTATCTATCTATCTATCTATCTATCTATCTATCTATCTATCTATCTATCTATCTATCTATCTATCTATCTATCTATCTATCTATCTATCTATCTATCTATCTATCTATCTATCTATCTATCTATCTATCTATCTATCTATCTATCTATCTATCTATCTATCTATCTATCTATCTATCTATCTATCTATCTATCTATCTATCTATCTATCTATCTATCTATCTATCTATCTATCTATCTATCTATCTATCTATCTATCTATCTATCTATCTATCTATCTATCTATCTATCTATCTATCTATCTATCTATCTATCTATCTATCTATCTATCTATCTATCTATCTATCTATCTATCTATCTATCTATCTATCTATCTATCTATCTATCTATCTATCTATCTATCTATCTATCTATCTATCTATCTATCTATCTATCTATCTATCTATCTATCTATCTATCTATCTATCTATCTATCTATCTATCTATCTATCTATCTATCTATCTATCTATCTATCTATCTATCTATCTATCTATCTATCTATCTATCTATCTATCTATCTATCTATCTATCTATCTATCTATCTATCTATCTATCTATCTATCTATCTATCTATCTATCTATCTATCTATCTATCTATCTATCTATCTATCTATCTATCTATCTATCTATCTATCTATCTATCTATCTATCTATCTATCTATCTATCTATCTATCTATCTATCTATCTATCTATCTATCTATCTATCTATCTATCTATCTATCTATCTATCTATCTATCTATCTATCTATCTATCTATCTATCTATCTATCTATCTATCTATCTATCTATCTATCTATCTATCTATCTATCTATCTATCTATCTATCTATCTATCTATCTATCTATCTATCTATCTATCTATCTATCTATCTATCTATCTATCTATCTATCTATCTATCTATCTATCTATCTATCTATCTATCTATCTATCTATCTATCTATCTATCTATCTATCTATCTATCTATCTATCTATCTATCTATCTATCTATCTATCTATCTATCTATCTATCTATCTATCTATCTATCTATCTATCTATCTATCTATCTATCTATCTATCTATCTATCTATCTATCTATCTATCTATCTATCTATCTATCTATCTATCTATCTATCTATCTATCTATCTATCTATCTATCTATCTATCTATCTATCTATCTATCTATCTATCTATCTATCTATCTATCTATCTATCTATCTATCTATCT